>PNEQ01029074.1:0-16300 GCA_003012365.1 Medauroidea extradentata | reverse complement strand
TGCTCAAGTTAAGTATTGAGTTGTAGCCATAGTATGGCTAGCAGGTTAGGCTTAGCTGTTGGCATATTTAATATTATATTTATTATGCCCTGAGTAAAAATTGCGTAGGTACCTTCCTAGTGCTATGCCATGTTGTTGGCCATAGGAGGTTACGTTCTGAAATAGACTGTTGCGTATGTAAGATATTTTGAAATGTAACTTTGGTAATAATTTATTTATATTTATTGTGAAAATTAGAATTCAGTACGAATTGGTTATAATTTATATTTCTTGGAGACTAGATTCTTAAATGTCTTTAATGCTTGTTTGGCTTGTGAGTTTATAAACATTCTTGATATTACGTGGTTGCGTCACGATGCCAAATGTAGGCATAGTATACGTTTCTTGTGTGATTTTCATATATTTTTGTATCTTCAGTAGGGGTCAGAAAATTGACGTGGTTGCGTCACGATGCCAAATGTAGGCATAATATATATTTCCTGTGTGATTTTCATATATTTTTGTATCTTCAGTATCTGAAAGGTTATATTTATAATGTACTTGAATATCAAATAATTATTGTGAAAACTTAGTATAGCAATTTTGCATTATTTAGAAAAAAAAGAGAGAATATTAAATAAATATTTAATATAATCATTTGATCTTTTCCTGTTCTAAAAACATGTTATATTTTATTCTGAAGTTAGGAACACATACCAGAAAGGTTCATCAAAAGATCTAGCTTTGTTTACACTTCTTAGGTCATTAATAGTGTGGAGAACTAAAGAAAAGACCAGGGGAGAGGTGTTACGTCCAGTGTTACTGCTGTCGCTTTTCTGTGACCATGATTTGGACACAGAAGGGTCTCAGTTGTCTCAGTGTGTGTGTACGCATGTAGACATACCTAAACAGAGAAGGGGAAAAGGAAACGGTTTTCTGAACTTGTAATTCGAAAGCTGTATGTGGAATGTTTCATATATCAATCAAAGTTTATTACATTTTAAACACTAACCTCTATGCGTCGACAAATCTTGTAAATTTAATATACGAAATCATGAGTGACGATTTAGATAACATAAAATGTCTTTTGTAACCGGGACTAGGTTCTTGTTATACTGTTAAAAATAAGTATTTACAGAAAAGTACTGTAATTTTACGGAAGTGGCTTCCGTAATATTTTGTTTACGGAAATTTGTCCGTATTGCAAGTTTACGGATGTTTGGACGTAACTTTCCATAAATTCATGAAAATATGTTTTTACAATTTTAAAGCGTATTTTACTGTATTTTTTTTTAAAAAATGGTGTTAAAAATCACTATAAATACTGGATGTCAAATATAAAAGTTGTCTGTTATAAAGTTGATATCTTACCACTGCATGGAACTCATCTACTAATAAATTGTCACTGTGGTTCAAGGGAGCCGACACCCCGTAGCTTAGTTGGTTGAACGACCGACTTTGATACGAGGGGTTCTGGGTTCGATTCCCAGGTCTGGTTGGGTGTAAAATTTGTGCTTCTTCAATTTGTCTCAAGAAATTGTCTCTTTACAATTGTCTCACGACATTTACTCGGGGTTGCTCAAATAAGTCACATTTTTGGGGGGAGTGTTCGGTGCAGTGATGAGGCGTAAGATACCGCCTCGCCACTGCACAATATATTTTATAAAAAAAATTGTTAGAGCTTCTGCCTGGCAATTATAAGGTCGTGGGTTTGAATCCCAGCATCTTCGAAAAAAATTTTCAGCAAGCATCAGTCCGACAAAATTACTGCAGATTATATATTTAATTTTCGCTGATGCAGGCCTTGCAGGGAAAGGAAATGCAACATTACAAAACGAAATTTACTTTCAACTAAGAATACTTGGTATGTTTCACTTGTATAAAATTGTTTTGTTTACAATAACACTTCGGAAATAGATAATTTTCACCGGATGTGCCTTGGCTTCAGTTAATTTTCGCACCAGATACTCATTACTTGTTTATAAACAAATCAACTAGGTGATTTGCGAATAGATAATAAAATATTGGTTTTTTCTTTCAGAAAACACTTTCATTATGTTTGTGTTGCCTTTTATATCAAGACTTTTTTTTTTTTTTTTTTTTTACGATTTCGCTCGTGCTTTCATGAAACGGCTGATTGAAATAATACATTCAATAAACATGGTGGCTTCTACTTTTTGGTACGGCCGATGGCCATACAACGACGAGCCGCATGTCGGCACGTCGGAGCACTGCGAGTGAGAGATTTTTGATCAGCGCTCAACATCGAGGTCTTCAGCGTTGCTGAGGTGTGACATGAGGTGAATATGGAGCATTTCCGGAATGAAGGTGCGGGAAAACGGGATATCCCCGAGAAAACCCGCCGACCAACGGCATCGTCCGGCACGATTCCCACATATTAAAATCCGGGGACCGACCCCGTCGGGAATCGAACCCGGATCACCTTGGTGAGATGCGAATGGTCTGACCTTTCGGCCAACGCGTCCCCCAAAATTAACCGACAGAAGACAATTTTCTTGTATGCTCAAGAAACATTACAAAAATGGAAATGCTACTCATTTAATTGAAATTATTTAAAATGCACATAAGAAATTTAGAGTTCAAATTATGTCAAGCACATCACCATCTGTTAGTCAAAACATGAAACCCATACGGTTCCATCTTTTAGCATAAGTTTTGAGTATTACACCTGTATATTATACTTACGCTTAGACCTGTGAAGAAACAATGACACAAAGCTAAGCCAACGTCGTGCTATACGAAAGAAAAAAAACATTTAAAAATGTCTTCATCAAGTCCAGAGGGATATAATAGGCTGTGAAATATTTACGAACAGAACAGTAATGAGAAAATAAAATCCTTTGTAAAACATAAAAAATTACGCTGTGGCCCGAGGCCTCATTTTACCAACAAGAAAACAACATGGTATAAAACAGTATGAGGACGCGAAAAACCTAATAGCCTGCAGACATAAGCCGAAACATTAAAAAAAATTGTAAAATAAATTATTTGTATTATTATCTCCTGTTTGTATGATGCTAGGCTCTAAATTTTTCAGAACACACTTCCGTAAAATAATGACTTGTTTTTTCTGGACGATACCAGATGTGTTATTTATCAGCCGACAAGTTTTAAAACAAGGGTTTGCAAACTAGCAGTCGGTAAGCGTAT
This sequence comes from Medauroidea extradentata, assembly GCA_003012365.1. Classification (NCBI taxonomy): domain Eukaryota; kingdom Metazoa; phylum Arthropoda; class Insecta; order Phasmatodea; family Phasmatidae; genus Medauroidea; species Medauroidea extradentata. The sequence continues at coordinate 13,150 of PNEQ01029074.1, read as the reverse complement.
ATTCTGTCTTCGCGTATCCTGCATAAATCTGCTATGCAGTACTAAGAATAGTTAACATAATTGGCGTAGAATCACTGGTTTTTAATCTGTATATTCTGGGCTAGCTGTTTTCGCAGTTTACAGTAACATAAATTTTGTGAGAGAATTGCTTACGCTGTAACGTAAATGGTATTTCGAAGTAAATCATAACAGAATGAGTAATAAAGAGATTTTAGTCAGCGCTTAAAATCTTGTTACTAAGTTTTGCAATTATTTATGAAATATTTATTTTCTAACAAACCTAAACGATCTCTGCCTTATTTTGATTTCTTTCTACAAAAATGTGTAAAAAAAATCATTCGAGTTGTTTTGCAACAATGTCAAATAATAAACAATCGAAAATGGTCTTAACAGCAAGTATTTCAGTGCTGGTGAGGGGTGATATGATGTGAGAATTTATCAACGCAGAAATTAAGAGGCGTGGAAGAAGGAATCCCCGAGAAAACTCGTCAAAACACCGGCATCGACCGTCACGATAACCACGTTCGAAAATCTGGGGGCGCTCCCCGCCGAGAATCGAACCCGGATCGCCTCTGCGTGAGGTGGAAGCCTAACCGCTGCCCCACTCGACAGAGAACCATGCGGGCACACGTGCAGTTGAGCTCTCTGTCACGGGTTAATTTTACTAGGTTAATTTTACTACAGGTTAGACGGAAAATGTGTTTTCGTATGGGAGAGTTTGGCACAGGGAAAATTCTGCCGATAAGTTTTGCTGTAATCGCTAACTAGTCCGATAAGATCTAGGGCGCAGTACCAATGCTGACGGTATATCTCTGTGTTACCAATTTGAACGACGCCATATTGCAGTCCGTAAAATGCAATGGCCTCTACTAAGGTTAAGGGCTTGTTCCTTAGATTAGCAGTGATTTCGAAGATAAAATTTTTATTGCTACCTAATACTCATATCAAAAATTTGCTTCACAGTTTTGACACTATTATGTCATACTTTGTTACTGAATTTTTTTGTAGCAATGTACTGAACGGTTTTTCAGATTTAGTCACCCAAAGTACCACGTTTTTTGTCGTGAAAATAAGCCAATATGAAGCAAAAAAGTGTTTGCCCACGAATGGTACATTATTTTTAAAAACGCATCCACAGTATTCTGCATCATGTGACTGCACACTGTCTCAATTTTTTTTTCAAGGCTTTTAGTTTAAAAAAAAATTGAGTGATTGGCTCCAGTCTAAAAAAAAAACTAAGGAACAAGCCCTTAATTCTACTACAGATTAGAAAGATCAATGTTATAAGTTTGTTACCGGGAAAAATTTCTGCCGCTTGAACGCTGGCATCGGTAGTGCACCAAACTGACCAATCACAGAGCGTTTCTGAATTTTAAGTAACATAAAGTTAATACTTTAAAACGCTAAATTGGTTAATTTTCATTTTATAATTAAGTTAAATGAATTCTGTCATTTCCAAGTTTATTTAAATTAAATATTACTACAGTTTCGCAATTTTATGATTCCTTTGCGATAGCGGCGAAACTAGTGGCAGAAATTTTCACTGTGCCGAAATCTCTCATAAGAAAACACATTTTCTTTCTAACGTGTAGTAGAATTAACCTTATCCATAAGTGAAATGTCAGTTAGGGAAGCTAAAGTTTGAGTGCGTCGGAAACAACTGCAGGTATCAAAATAAGTGAAGACTTATTCAGATTTGAACAGTAAAGTAAAGAGTAAACAATACGGAAACGGATAAAATTTGAGAGCAGTCATACTCATTTACCTATTCCAGTGGACAATTTTAGCACATAGCGAACATATTTGCAATTGTGAAATTTCAGTTGCTACTAATTTATTACCACTCAAATTTGTTTATTTATGCAGCAGGTACCGCCGTACAATCTTTTTATATTTTATTATACTTCAGTTAGTTTTGATTTCCAACACAATACAATACCTTTCAACCAACTGAAATAGTAATTCGTTTCTAGCTGAAACTGAAGGAAAACTCAGTTCAGGCGTTTACACCGTACACGAAAGTTAGCTTTCGTTTCCAAACTTGAATTACAAACGCAGCTTTCCCTCGGCAGCAAATACCTCGCTTTCGCGTCATTTACACCGTTGTTTGAGACAGCAGTTTCCTAAACTGCAGTTTTGTGTGTCGGTGTTAGCTTACTGACTGCGATAGAATAACTAGCTAATCATAGGCGAGATCGCCGACGACGACACATACGGAGCTGCTATTGTTGCTTGCGATAAAGAAGAAGAAGAAGACATTGTAAATAAACACGCACGACTAAAAAGAAGAAGAATACCACTGTAAGCAAACAAAATGGCGCAAATGTGAAAGGGTAAAGAAATCGGCAATATGTCGAGTTTAAATCCATCATGACTTCATCACTGCCGCAGCATGGCATTATTGTGCAAAAACCTTCAATAATTAAAGGTAAAACTATTTGCTATTGTAGTTACCTAAAGCCCGGAATTTTCTCCTCAATTACTTACTTAATTCTGTTCATATATTTTGATTGCGATATTATACCAGAATTATGTAGCAAAATTTCTGCGTTGTGTACGCACTATCTTTGTTTACCAACATGTTTCGGTACATAAAGAAGAAACATATATATGTGATATTGGACGCTATATTCCAAGTGTAACTGTAAAATTTCCGAAAACTATTTTACAATTCAAAACGTATGTGTAATTTCCAAATAAGTGAAACAATCTTCTATTATTCAGGTTTATGGAGATTTGTTCAGTAGGAAACAAGAATTATATTTCTATTCAAATCATTTTGGCAACCCTGCTGCGTCCTTCGCATGCGTGGTGGCTATTGCTCATGAGCGTGTACATACACTACGATGTAAAATAGGACGGGCTCTATGTGTGTAATTCAGTACGTGGTAAATAGGTATCATATCAAGAATCACTACTCATCGTGTACCGGCCAAACTATTGATTTTAGACAAGTAGTTTACTGATGAAAAACGTTTCTAGTGACGTTATAAATAGTCCTACGTAAAAATTACTAGGATAGGTTGTTACCCAACCTAACTTAACCTACACTAACATAACTTAGCCTAAAGTAGCCTAACTTAGCCTAACGTAAACTAACCTAATCTAACTTAAACTAACATAAACTAACTTAAACTAACCTAACAACCAAACCTAAAGTAACCTAAGAAATCTACTTTAACTTTTTAAGTGGTACTATTTAGAACGTCACTAGAAACATTTTTCGGCAGTGAAATGTATGCCTGAAATCAATAGTTTGGCCGGTACACGATGAGTAGTGATTCTTGATGTTTACCCAGTACGTAATTCTGTCAGAAACCAGCGTAGTTACGGTACACACTAGCGCAGTGCTACTTGTACTGAATAATGTACGGAATTCTATACTTAAATTTGGATAGTCTGTGCCGGGCTTAACGTAACAGAACCATCCTTCTAGTCAGCGAACAGAATTTTTCGGCATGTCAAACTAACCTAAATCAACCTAAAATAACGATAAATATACTACATATTTGTAATATCAATGTTAAGGCCTCACTCTTTAGTTTTACAGTGGTTTCGAAAAATTTTTTTAATGCAAATCAATGCATATACCAAAAATATTCTTACAGTTTTAAGACTTGTATATCATCGTTTGTATCTGAATTTTTCTGTTGCAATACACCAAACGGATTTTTAGATGTTTGCCACTGAGATATCACATATTTTTTGGTCAAAATAAGCCAAAATGAAGGAAAATTATTTTGTTGCTAGCAAACAGTACATTATTTAAAAAAACGCTCTGCTAAAATTGTGTATCGTTTGGCTGTACGCAGTCTCAACTTTTTGTATAGCACTCGGTTAAAAAAATATTCGAGTTATTTGCAATTGTTTGAAATAATTGGAAGACTAAGTAAGAGTCTTAAGAGTCCTGTACAGGAGACGGCAGATGCCGAGTCTGAGATACGGAATCAGGGAGGCGATAAGAGCTAAACTAGCTCGTGTGTCTGCAACAGTGTCGCCTTTATGTGCGAGGCGCGCAAACGACGTGCAGTGGTGGGACTTTAAGCGCTGACCCTATCAATTTATGCCTGGAAAATGCAAAGTTAAGTCCAGTGTGTGCTTCTATATTTTCGTTTTACGATTCCAACCGGTTTTTTTTTACAAGACAGCTGTCTGAAAAAGCCGTTTTCGGACATTTTCAGGTGTCCAGAAAATAATTCTAAGCATGCATGATATCTAAAAACCAGAAATAGAGAAGCGTATTTTTATGTGTTATATTTTCGTAGATAAAAGATAACGAATGCACGTTTAGTATTATTTATCAAATTAACTTCCTCCTATTAACCCGTTGTAACGCAGTTCATGCGCCGGCTGTATAGGGTCTTAACTTACCTTTCATATAATAATATTAGTTTCGTGCTTGTTTCGTCGGTATTTTGAACAACGGGCATGTAGTTTCATTTCCCTTGGAAGTATTTATATTGTTAACATTTTTTTTGGCACTTGGCGACTATCGTCTACTAACACTCTGGCCTGGACCAGAGTAACGAGGACTAGATGTGGAACCAGATCTCGTGATTTCTTTGAAGCGTTTGTACTTTACCGTGGTTTCTGCTTGCACACGTGAAGCAGAAATGTTGTCCTACTCTCGTCCTACCCTCGTGAATTTTCGTAACCTCCTGAGAGGGTTAAGCACCCTGCGGCTCATCAATTATTCCGAAGACTGACGGACCAGATGATGGCACTGCCTTCTGCCGCTAATTCCATTGATCGAACGTTCGGAAGAGTGGGACCAATCAGTCGGAAGAGAACACGCAGGGGTGGCCAAGCGATGGAAGTGTTGTTGACTACCCTTCACCCTCGTAAGGGCGTTCACGTGGCCGTGGGTAAAAATGCATAATTTTTGTATGTGTTCGACATAGTGTTAGTTTTGTAGATATTTTTTATGCCTACATTTTCCACTTGTGAAAATATTTTGCCCTCCTTAAGTCTTCCCATAGCGGCATGTCAGTGTCAAAATTTGCAAGTTCCGGAAATAAACGAATAACAAATATCACCTGACTCACTCAAAGACTCTTTCTCTTAAATACGAAAAATTCTTGATTTTTTAAGGTTAATTTTAAATTTTAGTATTTTTCATTAACGAACGAAAAGTTTATTTTAAGGTTTTATAAAGGAGATCTTTTAGCCTACTGCGTCGTTATCAGTGTGAATTATTTCAACTTTTTGTGTCGTTCTTAAAACCGTGATATACAAATTTTGACTTTGACAAGACAATATGCAAAAAAAAATATGATAGTTAAAAAATTTCATAGCAGTTACATTAGGTCACAATTTGTGTTCGATAAAAAAATAACAATATAATATTTTTGAAAAAATTAAAATTGCTATGTACCGTGCACATAATTCTCGGGAATAACATGTCAGGACAGTGTGATATTATTGACCTCGGATTGCAATATGCTTTATGGAGTTGCTCTTGCAAGACAAGATTGTAGGATCTTGCACGTACCGGAATGCATAGCAATTCTCATACGTGTGAGCCTGATGCATGTGATATTATCGCACCCTGACTAGGCGATCACGGGCGGTCACGAAAATTACGTCAGGGACCAACACACTTTCACGGATGATATCTACTCTCACTGGATACCTGACTAGTAGTTTATATCTTGCCCTCCGTTACTAGTTCAAACAGTTCTTAACCAATGACGAGGCAGGACTTTCTCTCCTTGTTCTCCGTGTGTGTAACAACACTCTCGCACTCACTCACACGCTAAAGCCTGGTATTTACGGTTGGTCTTACATTCACCTCTACAAAAATTTTATAGTGAATCGCTTAAAAAGCTAAAACTGCATTGCTGTGGGTAGGAATCCACAATTTTTTGTTATTTGAAAATTTTCAAGGTTTTTTGAAAGCACTGAACTATGAACAGAGATATCATTTCAGAATAAAGTTGAGTATTTTCATAACTTCATACGCTTTATGGGCACGGTTCACCTCAGTTTTCGACGTCTTTTTTTTTTATTTTTATATTTGTACCAGATATTTTTCTTATCTCTATATATAAAAATGAAAGCTGACTGATTGACAGACTGACTGACTGACTGACTGACTGACATATCAAACGGCAGCCCAAACCACTGGACCTAGAATCGTGAAATTTTTTGTGGGGGTTCCCTTCAGGTCGTAAGCGAGCACAAAGGAGGGATTTTTCGAAATTCGTCCTCTAAGGGGGTGAAAAGGGGGGAAATGTGTTTCCGAAGAAACGACGATAGAGCTCGAACCTGACGGCCTATCATGGTGATTTTTACATTAATAGGGCTCTCGTAAAAATGCATGTTAGCTAATTTAAGGATTTTTCGAAGTTCAACTTTTAAGGGGTTGAAAAGACCTTAAATGTGTTTCCAATCAACTATTGATATCTATCAAACCCTTCGGGATAGAGAGTTGATATTCACTTCAAAATATTGCTTACGTAAATACCCAAACAGTAGTTTTAGGTTTTTTTTTTTTAAATTCGACCCCCAGGCAGTAAAAAGGGGCGAAATGTGTTTTTAATGAATCGTCTTTATCTTTGAAACACAATTGGCTATCGTCGTGATTTTAACTTTAATTGGTTACTTTTACAAATGTCTATGTCAGGACTCAAAATAGTTTCGAAATTCTTTATTTAAAGGGGTGAAAATACATGAAATGTGTTTTCGATTATCCTTCCATATCTATCGAATCAATCGAGATATTGAAGTACTCTTTGCTTTAAATTGGTGCTTTTGTAAGTATCCCAAGTACCATTTAAAATATATTTTCCGAATTCGGCCCTAAACTGGTTAAAAATGGGGTAATATGAGTTTTCGACTAACATTCGATACATATCGATCCCATAGTTTTTTATATAGAGACGTAATTTTTGTTTAGGATTGATGCTTACTCAAATACCTAAGAAGTAATTTCAGGAATTTTCGAAATTCGCCACCTAAGGACGTGAAAAGGGGTGAAAAGTGGTGAAAAGCGTTTTCAATTAATCGTCGATATGTCTTGAACCCAGCGGGCTAATTTTGTGTTTTTTACGTCCACGAGATACCATTAAAGTATTCTAAAAAGTGATTCAAGGGTTTTACGAAATTTACTCTCTGAAGTGGTGAAAAGACCTTGAACGTATTTTAGATAAATCCTCGATATCTATCGAACCCGTCGAGATATACCATTAATTTTTGCTTCAGGATGATGATTACAGAAATTACTGCAAAACTGTTTTCAGATTTTTCGAAATTCGATTTTTCAATACTGTGCAGGGGTGATATGTGATTTTTTTTTATTTTTTATTTTTTTAAGTGAATGATCAATTTTAATTAAACTGAACGGGCTATCAATGTGATTTACATTTCAGTTGGATACTTATACAAATGTCTAAGATGAAAATTTAAAATACTTCGAAATTTTCGACACCCAAAAGGGTGAAAAAACACTAAATTTGTTTTCCATCAACCCACGATATCTCTCTAACCAGTAGCGATATTGAGGTGTTGTTTGCGTCAGAGTGATGCTTACGTAAATATTTAAAAAAATATGTATGTATTTTTTTTTATTTGTAAGAAACGTAATTATTAAGAATAAAACTTAGTTCGTCAATAATCAAGGCAGACGATCCGATAAGCAGGAATGAGCAGCGAGAAACAACCTATACAGGAGTTTCACTACAGTAACCTATCGAGACGTGGTGTTGTACAACCTCTATAAGCCCAAGACACAGATATTTTATGTTTTTTTTTTTTTTTTAATAAATTTTATATTCATGAATTATTTCGACATTACGTGACACAGTTGTTTGTTACTTAGGTCTAAATTCCGGGATGTTCTGGGCTCGAATTCCGTTAAAAGCTGCGTGCGAACGTTCAATTCCGACAAACAAAAACTACAAGGCAGATCGAATTAGTGAAATTTTCATATAGTCTTTAAAAGGGGTAAAATTGCAGTTCGCTTTCCACTTAGGTTCCTCTACAATATCAGCTGACATATCATCGGGATACTGCCAAAAGTGATTAAGTCATAAATGCTACTACGTTTAAAAACAGTATTAAATTGTAGATATTAACAAAAATTTGGCATGTTACTATACTGTGACACAACATGACGAATAGACATTAAACTTGGGCAATTGTCCGTGAACAACATATACATATTCCAAGCATTTTTATCATTTCATCTCATTTTGACTTTGTCACTTTTGGTAGTAAATCGACGATATATAATTTCACAAGTCTCAAATTTGGGGCACCAAATACGTTTCCGCGAAACCTTTATCCACTGAAACTTTGTAATGGCAAAAAATTAAAGTAAATATTTTGAAAAAATATAACTGAGGGCACCGTCACCAATGGTTGCGCACAGGGTAAACATATGTTTTTCATTCGAACACCCTCTTACCTTAGGTGTCTGTAATTACCCCACAACGTCAAATAGGCAGGGCTATAAATAAGGCCCAGGCGAAGTCGCTGTTAGTGGCAGGGACAAACTTACGACTGCTTTTCGCGTGGACAACTATAGCTACTTATCCTGCTGCAGAATTAGTTCAACTGGCCCCTTGGACATTCTAACACTTGATAACTGAAGTACCAATCTTGTGTACAAAGAGGTTTTTCAGTTAAAGTAAATATTATCAGTTACGAATAATACTCGCGAGCAAAGCCGCGGGGGACTGCTAGTTTTAGACATAAATTGTCATTAAATCTTCCTCTTAGGAAATTTGTGTACCTCTCATAGTTTTTGCGTAATGAGTCGTAAACGTCAAAATTTGCACTTTACGGTTTTATGCACGGCACTAAAAGCCGCTGACATACTAAACTGAAAAATAAAAAAAAAATTACAATGTTTAACAATGTTGTAGGCTATGATTTTAAACATTTAAAAACAAAAAAATGAAATATTTTTCTACTTAATAAAAAATTCTGAATTTTGAAATAAAAATTTCAAAATATCAACAATTAAAAATATTTTTTTGTTTGTTTTTATATGTGTCAAATTATATTCTACAACATTATTATGCACTGTGAATTTTTCTCAGTTTGGTACGTCAGTTGGTTTTAGTGGCGTAAGTAAAACCGTAAGGCGCAAATTTTGACGTTTACGACTCACTACGCAAAAACTATTGCATACACAAATTTCCTAAGAGGGAAATTTTATCACAATTTATGTCTAAAATAGGAAAAAATAATATTTGGTAGAAATATAAAAATTAAAAGACGTTGAAAACTGTGGTGAACCGCGCTCTTAAAAACACAATTTCCGACTGCTCCAGCGTTATAAAACCTGGCACAGTTACGTATCAAAATATTGTGTCCAGGATGATTATGAAACAACACAACGGTCTGAAAGCAGTGGCGGATTTAAGGCTACTGGGCTCAAGCCCCACCCCCCAAAATCCTGGTCAACATTATGTAGCCAATGCATGTCCAGTCGCCACAAGGAAACCTGAGTTTTGTTCTATGATGATCCAAGTACATTTAATGCATCCTACTTGTATGTGTGTTATTTTTAATGTTATGTAACAGTAAACAAGCACAATTTTGAGATGGCTGGTATTTTTTTACAATCCATAGTCACATAAGGGCCCCCAGCCCCCCAAAAAAAATATATATATATGTTTCTAAATCCGCCACTGTCTGAAAGTGAACATTATTGGATAAAATTATTTTGTGGCATCTACAAAATATTTTATGGGCATTTACCCTGCAAAATTTATATTGTGGTCAACATAAAAACATTTTGTTGACGCCACTAAAATTTTTTGAAGGGAAGACTTCCTACAAAATTTTTCTTTCAGTGTTGGAGCAGAATATATCATAATAAAATTACACGGTCACCGCTCAAGTCTGTGGCATCTTACCAGGTACGGACGCACGCAGCTAAGATTTATAGAAGGGGGTAGCAGTGAATATATACAAAAAAAATTAATACTTCCATTCCAACGTTGTGAGTTAGATAATTTTGCTTACACTTTGATGATTAAAAAGTTAAACACACAGTTAAATACAATTTGAGTTGAATAAAGGCTTATACGTTTAGTTGCTATTGTTTTAAGTGGTTTTAGACTGTCGATCATCTCAACTGCCCCCCAAAAATTCCCCCTTCCCCTTTTATATTCGGGAATTCCTTCCCTTCCTGGTGCGGTCTTTAAATGCGTCGCAGTCTATTGGGAAATACGACAGACCTATTCCGCGAGAGTGCGTACAATTATTTACTTCGACGTAACGCACTTGGACGAGTAGAAATGCCACTGATGTCACAGCTACGCTTAGCGGTCTTTAATCCTCGGCCCGTCCAGTGGTTTCTTGCGGCCCGCGGATATTTTTCCAATTTATAAGTTATGTATATAATTTTTAATCCCAGAAATATTTCACTCCAAATTTGCTCTTCTCTTAACAAGATAAGGCATACCATGTTTCTTCCTGGTAATTGTCGGTGTATACCGTGACACTGCTTTGTCCACAGTATCAAATAACAAATACCGTTAAACCGATAAGTCTTTTGGCTCAGTGACAGAGCTGCCGTTTCATAACAATCGTTTTAAGTAACGAAAATGGCAGCTTTCTACATAAAATCTGTCATGATTCACATCCGCAAAAAGGTTGGGGGGGGGGGGTGTTGACGCGACACGCGAGACTTCAAGTAGGAATATTTTATTGATAACCTCGTAAATAGCAATGTAATATGGATAATGCAACACTTTAAGTAACTTTAAAGCCACAATTAAAAATAAAACATATGGGAAAATATTTTGCTGTAGGATAACATTTTCGTTGGACATTTGAGTAAGTCAGTAATCTCTATATATAAAAATGAAAGCTGACTGATTGACTGACTGACTGACTGACTGACTGACATATCAAACTGCAGCCCAAACTACTGGACCTAGAATCGTGAAATTTTTTGTGGGGGTTCCCTTCAGGTCGTAGGCGAGCACTAAGAAGGGATTTATCGAAATTCGATCTCTAAGGGGGTGAAAAGGGGTGAAATGTGTTTCCAAAGAAACGTCGATAGAGCTCGAACCTGACGGCCAATCATCGTGATTTTTACTTTAATAGGACACCCGTAAAAATGCATATTAGCCAATTTAAGGATTTTTCGAAGTTCAACATTTAAGTGGCTGAAAAGACCTTAAATGTGTTTCCAATCAACTATCGATATCTATCGAACCCTTCGGGATAGAGAGTTGATATTCACTTCAAAATATTGCTTACGTAAATACCCAAAAAGTTGTTTTAGGTTTTCTTGAAATTCGACCCCTAGGCAGTAAAAAGGGGCAAAATGTGTTTTTAATGAATCGTCTTTATCTTTGAAACACAATTGGCTATCGTCGTGATTTTAACTTTAATTGGTTACTTTTACAAATGTCTATGACAGGGCTCAAAATCGTTTCAAAATTCTTTATTTAAAGGGGTGAAAATACGTGAAATGTGTTTTCGATTATCCTTCCATATCTATCGAATCAATCGAGATATCGAAGTACTCATTGCTTCAAATTGGTGCTTTTGTAAGTATCCCAAGTACCATTTAAAATATATTTTCCGAATTCGGCCCTAAACTGGTTAAAAATGGGGTAATATGAGTTTTCGACTAACATTCGATACATATCGATCCCATAGTTTTTATATAGAATCGTGATTTTTGTTTAGTATTGATGATTACTCAAATACCTAAAAAGTAATTTCAGGAATTTTCGAAATTCGCCACCTGAGGACGTGATAAGGGGTGAAATGTGGTGAAAAGCGTTTTCAATTAATCGTCGATATATCTTGAACCCAGAGGGTTAATGTTGTGTTTTTTACGTCCACGAGATACCAATAAAGTATTCTAAAACGTGATTCAAGGGTTTTTCGAAATTTACTCTCTTAAGTGGTGAAAAGACCTTGAACGTGTTTTAGATAAATCCTCGATATCTATCGAACCCGTCGAGATATGAAATTAATTTTTGCTTAACGATGATGATTACAGAAATTATCGCAAAACTGTTTTCAGATTTTTCAAAATTCGATTTCTTAATACTGTGTAGGGGTGATATGTGTTTTTTTTTAGTGAATGATCGATTTTGATTCGACTGAACGGGCTAGCGATGTGATTTACACTTGAGTTGGATACTAATACAAATGTCTAAGACGTAAATTTCAAATATTTCGAAAATCGACACCCGGAAGTGTGAAAAGGCACAAAATTGGTTTTCCATCAACCCATGATATCTATCTAACCAGTAGCGATATTGAGGTGTTGTTCGCGTCAGAGTGATGCTTACGTGAATATTTTAGAAAATGTGTATGTATTTTTTTCTTTATAAGAAGCGTGATTATTAAGAATTAAACTTAGATGGCCAATAATCAAGGCAGACGATCCCTAAAAGCAGGAACGAGCAGCGAGAAACAACTTATACAGAAGTTTCACTACAGTAACCTATCGAGACGTGGTGTTGTACAACCTCTATGAGCCCAGGACACAGATTTTTTTTTTCAATAAATTAATTTTCATGAATTATTTCGATGTTACGTGATGCAGCTGTTTGTCACTCAGGTCTAAATTCCGGGAGGTTCTGGGCTCGAATTCCGATAAAAAGCTGCGTGCAAACGTTCAATTCTGACAAACAAAAACTACAAGGCAGATCGAATTAGTGCAATTTACATGTAGTCTTTAAAAGGGGTAAAATTGCAGTTCGCTTTCCACTTAGGTTCCTCTACAATATCAGCTGACATATCGTCGGTATACTGCCAGAAGTGATAAGTCATAAATGCTTTTTCGTTTAAAAACAGTATTAAATTGTAGATACTAACAAAAATGTGGTATGTTACTATACTGTGACACAACAGTACGAAATGACGAATAGACTTTAAACTTGGGCAATTGTTCATAAAAAAAACATATACATATTCCTAGCATTTTTAATTTTATCTCCTTTTGACTTTGTCACTTTTGGTAGTAAACCAACGATATATCATCTCACTAATCTCAGGTTTGGGGCACCAAATACGTTTCCGCGAAACCTTTACCCTCTGAAACTTTGTAATGTCAATAAAGTTAAAGTGAATATTTTGAAAATATATAATTGAGGGCACCGTCACCAATGGTTGTGCACAGGGTAAACAGATGTTTTTCATTCGATTAACCTCTTACCTTAGGTGTCTG
>PNEQ01029057.1:0-12804 GCA_003012365.1 Medauroidea extradentata | reverse complement strand
TTCCCGTTTTCGCACTCAAGATGCTTCTGCTGCAAGAACCATTCAAATATGTGTTTTCTTAAAGGGCTTGTGCACCTGACACATAAACATTGTTGAAGCGTACCGTGCTACGCCTATTCTTTTTCATGCGAAACAGATAAACTTATTCTACAAAAAGAACACACAGTTAAAACTAGGCTTCTGACACTTTAAAAATGCATCATGCTAATTAGAATTGTGTTTTTGGAGTCCCCTTAAAACCGCTAACAACGGATTTTTAAACAGCTGTAACTGAAATAATTCCACCGGGACTCGTAAAACACAGCGTTGGAAGCATGCGTTGGTCTTTACTACAAAATTTTCCCAAAGAAAAAAATTTAGGGTCGTCGCTTTAAGTTCCATATTAATAAGAGCAGTAGGAAAACACTGCTCGCCAGTTTGGCGCGCCACTAATATAAGCGATGCTGTAAACGTCGAGTGTGGGAAGCTGAGCAGTATCGCTTTACTGTCTCTGCGCATCAAACTGGCGAAATTACATCCGGTGTATAGTTGTCTTAACCTATATATTACAACACATACAAGTATAATTGTATTAATTATGCTATTATTGTTGTCAACTGTAGTCCGCAGGATGAAAATAAAATAGTGAAACTAACCGCACGGTTCAAATAAGCATATTCTTCATAGAGCATCGAGAGTATCGCACCTGAAGCCATTTAAAATTTCCAAGACTTAAAAATGATTATCATTGTTCGCAACTCCCTGTCGTAAAATGGAAAGGGAACTAAATTAACCCCTTGCCCCATAATTTCTGACGACCCCGTGTTTTAGTGTTTCAGTTTAACACAACACGAATCAAATAGAAAAAGTAATTTTGTTGACACTCTTCTTCATAAATGTAACAGAATTTTAATCACAACTTAACAAAGCTACTGTATTTGGCTACACTAAACAAATTAATGCAACAATAAGGAGGCAACTATTGCTAGTAAGTTTCATATTTCATTTATATGCTACAGCATTGCTTTCAGAAAGAACATAATAAGAGTATGAATAATATGGTTGAATTTGACTTCGAAAATTAATCTGCTAAAGTAAGAATCCAAAATTACGTCGGAGCATTTAATTCTTCCTAAAGTGAAATAAATCCGTTCGTTAATTTTTAACTGGCACTCATCGGCTAATAAAATCATATACGCTTTAAAACCAATGCACGATGAAGATAAATACTTGTATTCGTTATGGAGTCCTTGTAAAGTATACAAGGAAGTATCTTACAAAAAAATAATTTCGATTTTTTTTTTCTGAACGACGAGGCTTCTACAATAATTCACTGTAATATTTATCTGTGGGTGAAATACGATATCAAACCGTTTAAATTAGGGCTAGGGAATGGAGGGCTAATATGCGAGCATCAGGCAGGCCTGTGTTGTTGCGGATGGATGGCAGAGGGGAGAGGGACGGACTACACATGCGTCACTGCAATACCTCGCATCTGCGACGCGCTTAGTTTTTGCGCATGCGCAGGCTTAAGTTCGTTTTAAGAGGGGCAAGGGGAAGTGGAAAGGCCGGCCGTACCCGAATCAAGGTTACGGAAACAACCGAAGTTGGCTTCATCGTGTAAGTACCTAGACATAAGTTTCTAGATACACCTTCCTAAGTTAAAATTAATACCTGTACCAGTACCGTGTACTTCATCACCATCACTTTTTGACGATTTACGGTATCTTCTAGTTACACCTTTCTTAGTTAAAATAATACCAGCACCACTACCGTGTACTTCATCACCATCACTTTTTGACAATCTTATTGCTACTCCCATCCTTCCCTCTTTTTAAAAGTATAAATTACAAGCATGGTACCCTTTTATCCTTTAAATTTTTGTCGCTGCTAATTCAAACTGTATTTCACAGCATAATCGTCTCATATTTTTTGCCAAATTTAATGCAAAAAGTCGTAGGTGCGACCATTGCTCGAGGAAATTTCCCGTGGTAAAACGTTTATTTTTTAAATAATATTTTTCGTCACTGACCCTACTTATATTAAAGTAAGACAAGTCATTTTGGGAGAAATATTGACACATGAATCCTGAAACACAAAATTTATACAACTTATTAGACCTTGGAGGTTACATTGTATTTGTTGGGCAACCTAATTTTGTGCATTATTAAATATATACATACAGTATGTAAACTTGGTGGGAACACCTTTCGTGGCCAGCAGTATTTACCGGTACTTATGTAGTAAGAATTGTGAATAAAATTTACCAGTATATAGGTACTTTTGGTTATTAGAAAACAGATCAAAAGTTTTCCAAGTTCCGCTTCACTTGAAGTTTTTGGTTTAGACTTCTGTGAGTCGTACTGTAAAAAATATAATTTTTTTAGCTTTACTGACATAAATCTTAACACATAAAATGAAGTGTTCTGACTGACACACTGACACACTCACTCACTCACCCACTTACTCACTCACTCATCAACGCACAGCCCAAACCGCTGGACCTAGAAACATGAAATTTTGAGGGAAGCTTCCCCTTGCCCAGTAGGCAACCACTAAGAATTGATATTTCGAAAACTGATAATTAAGGGGGTGAAAAGGGGTGAAATGTGTTCTCAAAGAATCCTTGATATCTCATTAACCAAGAAAAATTTATCATAATTTTTTTTAACTCCAAATAATTGCCCAAAAATGCATATTTGTGAATTTTTCAATTTTGCGAAATTCAAAAATTAAGGGGGTGAAAAGCCGTAAAATGTGTTATTCATTAAAATGATGCTTAAGTAAGTATCTAAAAAATTTTTTTTGGAATTTTTTGAAATTCGTCCTTGAAAGGTCTTAAAAAAATAAAACGTGTTTTTAATTAATCCCACCTATCTCCTAAACCAGTGGAAATATTGGGTTTTTGATTTAAAATAAATCTTACGTAAATATCAAAAAAACAATTTCAGGATTTTTTGAAATTTATCATTGAAAGCTGTAAAAAAATTTAACGTGTTTTCAAATAATCATCTGTACCGCTTATACCCATTGAGATATTGAGACGATTTTTTTAATGAACGAAGCTTATGTAAATATCTACAAATCATCAACTCAAGAAAAATAACAATTAACTAAACAGGCGCCGAAAATTAATCAATTATAAGACCTACGGCAAAACAATCCATTCCACATTTACGATAACGAATAACAAGACACACATTTCACAGGTAGCCAACTGAACGCACATACTAGGAAAACTCTAGTATAAATACAAGAAGCGAGCAGTAATATCGTTCGCAGAAATAGTCCGCCCAACATGGCGGAGCAACTATATCATGTTAAATTTCAATAAAATAATTATTATCATGAAACCTGAAATTACATAAGAAAAGCATAATACAATTATTATACAACTCGCTATGTACAATATTAATTACATATAAACGTCTTTTCGTGAATTCCCATATTTACAGGAAAATTATATATGTATTACAACTCTTGGCAATATTTCTTGAGAACTGTCGCTGTGTGAGCTAGTAGAGCACAAAACATGCTGCACTGTCTGAACCTGTGTCTCTGCTTAGTCCATATTACATCTATGACGAGAAATGTCATGTTTACATACGGCATCGTAAATTATTCCAAATCAAAACAAATGGAATATAAGGTATGTAAGAGTTTCTGGATACGTGTAAATGTGCTCAGAATAAACAAATTAATGGCTGATATCTTGCAATGTCTGAACTGTCTCGGGTATCGTCAAATTTACGTCTTGTACCAATACATTCGGTACAATGCCACTGTCAATTTTCACAATAACGTAGTTGATGATCAGCAAAGTCTTGTAAACGATACATATGAGGTTAAATCTTCACATAATTCGTGAAAGGAAGTGCGGGCCCAGCACAGTGTAATGCGTAATCCTGGAACTCGTAATAAATTTTTATGCAAAGTACTGGTTGCGAAAGAGATTCCTTGCAACGACTTACACACGTAATTTTCAACGATATTAGATAAGAACGTCACAAAATTGCTTTTTTGCTGGCTACAGTGTCGCTATCTAGCCTCCATCTTGTGAACTGACGTACAGCTTCGCTACCTGTCCATCCTGTACGCTACTTCTACCTACGTTTGCGTAACAATCATTGTACTTTTTTACTAATTACATTAGTATCAAATTTCAAGGGTTTGTTTTGATGTAACTTTTAATTAACAGTAAAATCACACAACAGTTCAATGAATAAATACATCCACATTTTCCTAGTTACTCTGGTGAATAATTTACATGGGCATTGTGCTAGCCAGTAATGCAATCTTAGTAGATGAGCACCAGTACGTTAAAATTCGTTCTGGTGACAATGGGAGATTATAGCTACGAATTTCACGTACACTATATTTTTATGAAGGCCTCTGTCAGTGTAAATTATTTCATTAATATACTGTCTGGTTTTCTGCATAAAAAATAAAAAACTGACTTTACACTTGCGAGAAGGCACTCGAGAGCTCTGTTTTCTCTCTCATTTGTTTTTTTTGACAAGGGTCGGTCACATCAATGGTTCAGAAATATGCTTTTGATTGGATGACATCTGCCTATTAATATAAATTTATATTTTAACTACACTTGCCTTATTTTTCTGTTGAACGCTATCTTTGGAATTCTGGCTATTCGTTACTGAGAAGACATTCGAAAGCTAGGTTTCCTGATTTTTTGGAGACAAGGGCATGTCACATCTACTGTTGAACTATGTGCTTTTAATCGGAAGATGTCTGGCTACTGACATCAATTTATGATTATATCAATACACTACTTTCCCGCAAAACACTACCAAAAATCAGTGCCTGACTTGACACATTTTGCAGAAAAAATGCAATTTTAAAATATGATGGAGGGGTAGAGGGCAAAATAGGCTGGTATCGAAATTATGAAGATAGCAATTTTACAAATGTGATGAGAGGAACGAACCATTAGTAATTTTAAAATCAGGGGTCTAGTGTAGACAAGTAGGCCTAAAACTAAAATTAAAGGACTGTTTCACATTTCAAAGAAACTGTGATACGACTATGCATAGCTGCTAGTGGTATTTTGTTATCATCACAAATGTGAGAGGCACTACTGTTGCATCCTGTACCATGATAATGTAATAAAAGTAGTATACAGTTGCTGTTGAATGTAGGACATTGTCGAAGAGTACAATACTTTGACACACCACAAATTATTTCTTTGACGATACTTGCAATAAAAAGGTACTCTACTTCTTCCTTCCAAGTTACAATTTAATAAAAAATAAACTTTTTATGATATGGAACTTTCCAAAATTAATAATGGTGAAAATTATAAACTTAGAATCCATTTAAACAAACACATTTCCTTACCACAAGTTCACAGCAAAAGATCTCTTCCAATCAAGATTTTCGTACACGTTAATTATCCCATGCTTGGATGAGAAGATTGGCATCCCCGAAACTAGCAGAAACATGCGTAATCTCTCTGGATTGACAAAGTAGTCCAGTTCAACATAGTTCCAGTCAGCCAGACATTGCTGCACAGTCTTGTTAACCTTAGGGGTGCTGCTAGTAAGGCTAAGCAACATGGCTGCAACATGATCCCCTGGAAACCAAAACAAAAATAAAGTACCATTTTTCTGCAGTACCAAACACGAAATGGACCTGATCTGTCTAGTCATGAATAAATCCGTCTTCGATAACAACCAACACAATACACAAAATTAAATGACAAACATTTTTCACTACCAAACAAATTCGGGAGGGGGGGGGGGTCATTCCATGATCGTTAAATCATACAAGCAATGTCAGTCACCCATCAACACTGATTTCAATGAAATCTAATATTTATGTAGCCTTCACCATTGGCATATAAATGTTTTCTTCTATATTCTTAATATTGTAGTTTACTTTTACAGTATGTCAGAGTTCTAAGTGTGAGATTCATTCTGAAAACATGATACTCTGCTTAAAGAACACAGAACATTTTTTAAAAAATTATAGTTCAGTAAATAAGATTTTCACAGTGTAAAAATTTTACGCAAGTCAATTTGAAGATTAATATTATTATTAAAAAAAAAAAAACAATAAAGAAAACTCATCTTTTAGGTTACATGGGTATACATTAATCCTTTAAACAAGTTCTAACACATTACAGAGAAAAGGTAGAGAGAGTGAAAGGATACAGGGAGGGAGGAATAGAGGGAATATGGAGAGAAGGAGGGAGAGGGAGGAGGGAGAAAGAGGAAGTAGGAAGGGAGAGGGAGGAGGGAGAAAGAGGAAGTAGGAAGAGAGTGAGGAGGGTGAAAAAGGGAGGAGGGTGAGAGGGGGAGGGAGATGTAGAGAGGGAGAGATGTAGAGAGGGAGGGAGATGTAGAGAGGGAGGGAGATGTAGAGAGGGAGGGAGATGTAGAGAGGGAGGGAGATGTAGAGAGGGAGGGAGATGTAGAGAGGGAGGGAGATGTAGAGAGGGAGGGAGATGTAGAGTGAGAGAGAGAGGGTGGGAGATATTAAGGGATGGAGACAGAAAAGAAGGGAGAGTGGTAAGGAGAGAAGGGGTAGAAACAGTGAAGGTGAGAAGAGAGGGAGTGAGGAGGGATACGGAAGGTGGGAGGTGTGTGAGAGGGAATGAGAGTTAAGTTTACAACATATTTCAACACAAAATATATTAACAACACAGTAAAACAATTCTTCAAATGTTTATAAAAAAATTCAATTATTTTCTTGAGAGGTCAATACTTATATGTTAAGAGAGGTTTTAAACAGAATGAACAATAATGACATTTTAAAATGTTTGTTGCAATGGGAGTTTACAATTAGAATTTATTGGTTTGTGGACATACGCCGTTGCTCATATTTTGCTAATCCAACGTGTGTTGAATGATAAAATACAAAGAAGAAGAATTCTAGAGATAAAATTCAGTCGAATATTGACACAATATCCAGACACAAGTTTAGAACCAGATTTCGAAATTAAAAAAAGGTTGCAAATAGACCAAAAACAGTGAATAGCGGAAAACAAACAAAACACAACAGATAACACAACACAAGTTAAAAACAAAAAAATGCAACATTTCGGGAATTGCGATCTGTTCCAGTCTTCAGGCTGAGACACAGCTGGTCGGAACACCAAGATTCGAATGAAGTTCGCTGGAAAATTGGGGTTTATATAGCCTGGACGGGCACTAACCTGCTCTGCCAGTGGTGGCAAAGCATGTGTGATTGACCCAATTTTCCAGGGAACTTCTTTCGAATCTTAGTGTTCCGACCAGATGTGCCTCAGCCCGAAGACGGGAATAGATCGCAATTCCTGAAACTTTGCATATTTTTTTTTTTTTGTTTTTAACTTGTGTTGTCTATTGTCTTTTGTCTGTTGTCTACTGTTTACTGTTTGTCTAGTTCATACTTTTTTCTATTTGGGAATCTGATTCTAAAATTGTGTCTGTCTTTTGTCTCTGGGTGTTATGTCGATATTCAACTGAATGCTATTAAAAATTCTTTGTTGTTTCATAAAAAAAACCTTACGGTATTCACCTGGAAATTTTTTGTGTGTGATTTGTATCTGTTTTTTTTTTTCCTTCTTTGTATTTTATCATTCAACACAAGATGGATCAGCAAAACATGAGCAATGGCATATGTCAACAAACCAATTAATTCTAAATGAACAATAATCTGCAAAAAAATTATTTACAACTATGTATGTATTTACTAATTCTAATGCAAATCAAGGTACAAATATACAGTAATTTTTACCTGTAAGTAAACTTAAAAACAATATTGCAAAATACAAAACCATAGTCAAAGAAGTTTTACAAGTACAATTTTCCCCAGGTGTATCACTGAAACCTATACAGCATGTAGGCACAGAAAATTTCTGGGGATAACAAGATTATAAAAATAATATGAATGAACAAAAGCAACACTATTCCCTTCAAGAAATCGAAGCATTGTACTGTAGTTGTTCACGTTTTTCTGCTTTCACATAGTGCCATCTACAAAGACATAGGGCTACTTAAAATCCAGATACCTTGCACAAAGGAAAGTTATTTAATTTCAGTCAGCCTGAAAATGACTGATGTATGGTCAGACACAGATGGAGCAGTGACATAACATGCCTATAAATTGAGCACTCCATGCAATTCCCTACACACTGGTGGTGGGTGCCAAACACTCAAGTGGTGAAAAGCTACTACGAATCAACCATCATGGGGTTCTAATACATAGTTAGAAAAAGTAACAACCAATTATTGACTTCACAACAATACGTATTACATATTTTAGTACACAACACACACAAGAAAATTCATCATATTATATGAATTACAGAGACATTTGACACTGGGACATGATATAGCAATTACTACAGTATATTTCCTATTAAGAATAAATTTATATCGTGCCAAATGTCTTCATGCAAAGTGAGAATTTTTCAGTATCTTTGGCAAAGTGTTGAAATATTAACTTGTTATTCCATAAGCTGAAACAGACATGAATATTATTCACGAAACTAATATAACTGTACAGTATAAAACAGGATCTATAGTCCATTGCTAAAACCTAAAGATTCCATACAAAAATTTACACTAGAAGCAAAGGGCCTACGGGGCAAGTCCATCAAACGAGGCCCTGTGTGGAATGTGTAGAATAGTTTATGTAAGTATCTGCAAAGCGACCTTGAGGCACGCTGCATTAACAACAGAGTATAACATGTCACAGGATGCACAAATGAATACATTTAAAAACTTTAACTACATAATTCCTTTTGTTTGGAGTCCAGATTTTCCAGCTACTCAATCCCTTAACAGTGGGATAAATACATGCATTTATCCTGGTAGGTTAACTTCAGGACCTACGCTAACAGCAACATGTAGGTAGCGAGCAATATAAGAGTTAAACGAGGGAAAAAAAACTGTTTATACATATTTGTATTGTATAGAGCAAAATTTTGAGCTAACATCTGGTAGCAGTATGTGACTACCGCACAAGTGATGGAATTACTGTAACTCAAAGTACTTACTTATTTATAACTGACTGAAGGTGGAGGCCATATGAGTGCAAGCCAAAGTGCCCTTCCCGTTTAACAAGACTTCTACCATGAATGGGTATTTGGGGGAAGAGGTTAACTGACAACACCTGAAGCCATCCATGCTAACCTCACCAGGATAGTACTTCCTTTCTAAACACACTAATTATAGAATTCTGTAACCTTTTGTTAAAACTGTAAGCTACATAACATTGCCAATTGCAGGTGATCTGCATGTTGCCAACAAACCAGGCCACTGTATCTCCTTGTATACTTTCAGCATTATTCCTCAGCAATGGTTGAGATTAGCGCAAAGATGATCCTCACCTTTAAAACTTATTTTTATGTTCCTCTTAATAACATGGCATATAAATGTTGGTGAATCCCCTACACACATATTTGCAACATACATACAGGTTGCAACCCCCATTTGCCCCAAAGTTTTTGTTATTGGTGTTTAATATCACACAGTCCATAGAACTGAGTCCACTTAATTATCTTGTGGTTACTTTGTACATACATGCTGTAGAATGTGCAATTTTCTAGTTGTACTTCAAAAGAACGTAACACCCTTAGAACTTAGGTGGCAAGTCATTTGTATGTTTCCATTATTTTTTCAAGTATATCCACATAAGTATTCAAAAAACACCCAGCAGTCAATATGTAAATAATGTTTGTTTTTATAACTTTTTTACAGATCGAAATGGTTTATTACAATCCAACATACTGAGTAAAATATTACTATGTTTTCAGTGCGGGGAAACAATTGCAAAACTTGCAGAGAAGTATGATGTTAAAAACATAACAGTACAAGACATCATAAAAAATTGTGATAAAATTCTTAAATTTTCTTTAACAGCAGACAGTTCAAGTGGCTTGGATAAATAATGCAAGGCGATGAAAGAATAGACTTTCAGCAGCCTGGACTCCTGTTAATTTAAATGGTTTCAACAGAACAGAGCAAAGCAGAGACGGCTTGCAAATTACGTGATTACATGTTCAGTCGCAAATCAAAACAAATAGCCCACATTTTTTTATAAAATTTACAGTTCATAATTTTAATGCATGTTATATTTCTGACACAGGCCACTTTTGCCTAGCAGTGACATGTGTGCTGCTCGCCGATCAATACAACTGGAGCATGTACAGTATCTACTGTAGATCCTTTCTCTCATCAGCAAGACTCAAGTGGAGAAAACTAGGATTTAAGTACTGTAGATTTGTGTGTGCCGCTACTTGTCTAGTAGAAAATTAAAATTTTGAAATCTGAAAAAGAATTAATATAAATTTTTTATTAACAATTACATTTACGTATTTTCTTATTCGTGCACATGTGTAAAAGCGGCATAAACAATTTATTATTTCAATTGAGCGCTATATTTACTAGAAGTGGCTGAGTAGCTGGTGGCTGGCAGAAACAGCGTGCAGGCATGCGATGACCTCGCGCAAGGTGTGGCTGTTGGCTCAGCCCAGCGATGCCAAGTAACACACGGCAGGCAGCAGCTGCTGCTTGCTTTGTCCGCTGCCATACATTGCAAATTATTTCGGTGCCAATGTGTCTCATAAAATCACTTACTTTATACCTTCAGCTAATTTTTTTTTGGTGAACGATAAAAGTTATAAAGTATTTTGGCTAAGGATTAATAATTTATTCCCCCCTTACTCCCAAGATCTTGCACCTTCAAAATAGTGACTCATTTTGTGTGTGGGGTCGTTTTTAATGGCGACAAATACAGTACAGTACCGTATGTTAAAATAATTATTTTTCAATAAAGTTGTGTTTCAGAGTATACGTCTGACTGATGTGCAGCAGTCAGATAATTGCAGTGATTGTAACATGGTAGCAGACAAGATAGCAACAACTCCCGTTGATAAAAACCACGTCTGAGTCACGGCACCAAATAAGATAAACTAATGACTTGATCAACTGTGAAATTTGAATATCCGACTGTCTTGTCCCCTGCATTATCGCGGATAAACGAGGTTCTACCGTATAGCACAAATACAATTTTACACAATTTTTTTAACAATTCCATTATCCATGCTTCTGTCAAATGCTGCACAGGTGACAACCGAAATTTTTCAATGTACAGTAGTTCATGATAGCATCCTGAGTTACCTGTTTCCATTCCATAACATACTATGGTACGCTAAAGTACGTCCGAAAAACTTATTTTCTCTTTCAAATGATTACCCTAGCAGATGGAATCTTTCCGGATCCCTCATTCCAACTAAAGTCTTCAAAGATAACATTATTCCAGGTCCAAGGGCTACAACCCAATTTTACAATTTGCAGGAAAAAAAAACCTAAATTTATTGTATGTGTTGGCTTGATATCTATACAGTGTCATAATTTAGAAACACTTGAGGTAGAATGATTTTCCAATGATCAAGGGCTGCATCCACTCAGAATGTCATCTGAGTTTGCTATCAAAAGATGTCAGATTGGTTACCAGTTTTGCCACCATATCGCTGCTTTCATTCAAAACACACACTATTTTCAAAAGACTGAACTAATATTCTATACCGTTAACATCCAAAATGTATATAGATCAATAGACAATAACCTAGGATGTAAGTATATATTGCTCTTTCCAAATCACCCCAGCTGCATAGTTTCCACTTTTGCTCTTAACACAATCTGCCTTCTAAACATGTTTTTGAGACTGCATGAATAGATTCAGTTAGGCACTGGATGAACTGAAGTCATATATGTCCAGTTCAGTACAAATAAACCTTAACTTCTCACGCCACAGAACAGTTACCACTGACACCTGAGAATCTGGCACACACATATCACTTTCAGGTCTTCTCACTCTTAATAATTTGATGTACAAACTACACTTTTCGCAATGTTGAATTAGGTTCCCAACCATTTGGTTGATGTTGTGAGAAGTTTATATAATGACTCACTGATCGTGATCTTGAACAAACTTCAGAAAGTTGAAGAGTGTGACCCTCACAGCAACCAAATTGACTTAGCTGATGTATTACAACATCCTACAATGTTGGATTGACATGTGAACGACAATATTTGATACACTTTACCACGCTCAAATGACAAAATAAATAGTTAGAAATAAACACTTGGTGCCTAGTGAATTTAATAAAAAAATATTCACTACTACTGTATATACAAATGGACATAAAACAAGGCCACAACAAATACTGAAACAGCAGTGAGAAAATGTACAAAGCTCTAATGTAAAAAGACTTATTGCCTAATTGTTTTAAATGTCATGCTCATATTCAAAATCAGTTAAAATATGTATGAATAAATAATTTTACGCTAATTTTCAATTTTATGGTAGGCTAGAAACAAAACAGCAGTATTTATATTTGTATGTAAACTTTAAAACAGTTCTGTAGCAAACAAAACCATTTTAAAATAAATTTTACACAGTGTTTAATTTTTCCCAGGCGTATAACTGCAACCAACATATGACATCAGCACAGCAAATATCTGGGAGCAAGAAAATTGTATAAATGATATATGTATGGGAGAGGAGGGAGAGCGAGGGAGGGGAGGGAGATGAAGGGGTGGGAGATGGAGGGGTAGGAGGGTGAAAGACAGGGTGGGGAGAGGAGGGGATGGGAGAGAGAGGTGAGAAATGGTGGGAAAGAGAGAGAGTTAGGAATGGAGAGAGAGGAAGAAGGAAGGGTCGAGAGAAGGATGAATGAGGGAGGGGTGAGAAAAGGATGAATGAGGGGGGGAGAACAGATGAAGGAGGGAGAGAAAAAATAGTGGAGAGAGAAAGGCAAGAAGATAGGGAGGGAGGGAAAAGGTAGAAACAATAAGGTGGAAGGAGGGAGTGAAG
>PNEQ01029056.1:0-12794 GCA_003012365.1 Medauroidea extradentata | reverse complement strand
CTGTGCTGCTAGCTGATGCAACAATACTTTGCATGATCAAACAGGCACATCTGTGCTTCTAGCTGATGCAACAATGCTGTGAATGTTCAAACAGGCACAACTGTGCTCCTAGCTGATGTAACAATATTGTGAATGTTCAAACAGGCACAACTGTGCTGCTAGTAGATGCAACAATACTGTGCATGTTCAAACAGGCACAGCTGTGCTGCTAGCTGATAAAACAGTACTGTTTCATGTTCAAACAGGCACAGTTGTGCTCCTAGCTGATGTAACAATACTGTTTCATGTTCAAACAGGCACAACTGTGCTCCTAGCTGATGCAACAATGCTGTGCATGTTCAAACAGGCACAACTGTGCTCTTAGCCTATGTAACAATATTGTGAATGTTCAAACAGGCACAGCTGTGCTCCTAGCTGATGCAACGTTGCTGTGCATGTCAGACAGGCACAGTTGTGCTCCTAGCTGATGTAACAATATTGTGAATGTTCAAACAGGCACAGTTGTGCTGCCAGCTGATGCAACAATACTATGCATGTTCAAACAGGCACAGCTGTGCTGCTAGCTGATGCAACAATACTGTGCATGTTTAAACAGGCACGGCTGTGCTGCTAGCTGATGCAACAATACTGTGCATGTTCAAACAGACACAGGTGTGCTGTTAGCTGATGCAACAATACTGTGCATGTTCAAACAGGCACAGGTGTGCTGTTAGCTGATGCAACAATTCTATGCTTGTTCAAACAGGCACAGCTGTGCTGCTAGCTGATGCAACAATACTGTGTACGTTCCTTACGTAGAGACAGTCACCACGTGACTATAATTACGAGACTAATTAGTATTCTATAACTCTTCATGGTGCTGTGGCTGAAGTTCAAATGATTCGTGAGCAATTTTATGCAACAGCAACTAGGGAGGTGGTGTTAGCGGGATTGTGTGCGTAAAATTGTAAATATGGTGGCAGCATTGCGAAGGTTAGATTTCTTAGATGAGCTCGGAAATAAGGAAAAGCGTAAGCAAATGTGATTGATGAGGAGGTAAATACGTGATACACAAAATCCGTTCACAGAAATGGACGAAGATCAATTTATGCGATTGTTCATACTCGAAAAATAAAAGCACTTTGGTATCAAAATTTTGCTCTGAAAAATTCCTTACTATCTCTCATGAAATTCAAAATTATTTCGTACTCCGAACAGTCATTCTCTTTGAACGAAACTTCGCAGCTTCTGCCTCCATTTCACAAAGTTGATCCATTACCCAGCCCTTAACCTAAATACACTTTCATGTTGTCGTACAGCAAGATGTAAATCGTGTGGACGCGTGTTACTACTAATGGCCAGAAGTATAACATGTACGGTGCAATTTTAATGGTTTTGGAAAGGTACCTACAAAGTTGCCAAACCTATAAAGAACTCTACAAAAATGGTTAACAGAATTCCATTGAAAGACAGTCACGTGTGACTATCTGTATCGCTGACGCTATCAAAAGTCGGTAACGGATGACTGATGTTACCGAGGAAAAGTTACAGAATAAGACCCCAGGTACTGGAACTCATTTTTAGGCCATTCTACAGCTGATGCTCTCTTAGAAGGGTTTAACAGGGACTAAAGAATGTTGAACTATCCAAAATTGTGCAAGTGTCTATGGATGAAAAAATTGAAGGCAAAAACTAAGATGTGCGAAGATCCAGATATATTACAGCTGGGATCTTGTGGTCTCCATGTTGTTCATGATGCTTTTCAGATGTGTGTTAGAAGACAGGGTGGGATGTGGTTCAATTTTTTAAGGCCATATAGTCTCAGTTCAGACTCACCTGCTCGACGATCAGACTTCAGACAAGTTACAAGTTACAGTGTTATGCTGATCAAATTGTGTAATTGTTGGTGGTTGGAAAACATGCCAGTTTGTGAGGGAGCAATACAAATTTTTCTCACTTAAAAGTTTTTTTAAAGATGAGTAAATTACCTGCTACATATTCTGTTGAAAAAGTGAAGGATTGTTTGAAGGATCCGTTGCTATTAACTAAGCTGAATTTTTTCCTGACAATGACTTCTTCACTCAAACCATTATTAAGGGAAGTTCCAAACATTAAAACCAAGACAACTGCATATCAGCGTATCAGTATTAATTTGAACTATATAAGTCGGGGACTTCCACTCTCAAATTTAAAAATTGTGTTTGCTGCGAAGAATGAGTTTGGTGTGGTTGATGTGAATGAACCTCAGAAACAAAGGTTCTTAATGGAATGCAAAACATGTATGGTTCAGCCTGCCAAGAAACTTGTTGAACATAGCCAAATAAAATACAAACTGGTTAAAGCTGCTTCTTGTTTGGACCCTAGAAAATTGTTAGACAAACAGGAAGCGTGTAGGACAAGTATTGATACAAGTTTGCAAGTTCTCATGTCTGCCAAGCACCTAATTGCTCTTCAGTCTGATAGATCTAGTGCCCAGTTTATCAAATTTGGTGCTAATATCAACTCCTACAAACTTGCATCATTTTATGTACAGAATAACAGATTGAAAACATTTTTTTGCAGATATGTTGTGAGGAGAAGAAGAGTTCAAAGATTTATGGCTTGCAGGGAGTGAGTTAGTGACTTTGGTCAGCGCTTAACGTCGAGGACTTTTGCGCTGGTGAGGGTGTTACGGGGTAAGTGTGGAGCAGCACCGGAATGAAGGGGCGGGGGAAACGGGAGATTTCCGAGAAAACCCGCCAACCAACGGCATCGTCTGGCATGATTCCCACATGCGGAAATCCGGGGACCGACCCCGCCGGGAATCGAACCCGGATCGCCTTGGTGGGAGGCGAATGGTCTGGTCATTCGGCCACCGCAGCCCCTGGCTTGCAGAGAAAATTATATTACCTATCTCACATGGTAATGCTTTTGTGGAATCTGGATTCTCCATCAATAAGGAGATGCTTGTTGAAAACTTCCATTAGGAAACTTTGATTGGCCTACGACGAGGTTGGGATGGAATTAGTAATGCTAGAGGAGCTGCTTCTAGGTACAAAGGTGCCCTAGAGCAAAAACGTTAAAATGAGGATGAGGACAAGGTTGGGCAGATATTGTAAGGAAGGAAAAAATTCACATGTCTGTAGAAATTCAAAAGCTGCTATATAAGAAACTGGAAATAGGGAAACAAAAGGAGGAGTTAGATGTGAAAATTAAAAAAATTAAGGAAAATGTGTGATGGGCTGAAAGGATGACCAGTACATATTTTTATGTTTTGTGCTGTAAGTTAATTTTCTGTAAATTTTTTTTTATTTTTCATAGCCACCATATTTTTAAATTGTATTAGGTCTAAAGGTAACTTTGTGACCAGTGCAAGTGAATGTACAGTGAATATGCAAGATACCTAAACATTTTTTCGCAATGGAGCAGAAGTGAGAGAACATTATTTAAGTGTTCACAACGACACTAAAGCAAGTAAATAAAATGGTTTTGCTTATAATATCTTTATGTTTATAGCGTAGGTATGCGTGTAAATTATGTATAATTTCCTTTTTGTAATTAATTTACTGCTTTTTTTTTAGCACATGGAAAATATATCATAGTACAGGGAAATCTCAGAGAAATTTACTGAAACAAGATGGTGAGAACCCTGACATAATTTATTATTCTCATATATGGCCTACAAGATATGTACTGAAACCATAAACATCCAGAGGCTTGTAGTTTCCAAACCGCTCAAAATATCAAGTTGAAATTTCTTTTGTTTGAAAAGATGTTAAAAAATTCTATCTTTTAAAAACAAAACAAAAAAAAAGTACCTCTTCCCACACATGTATTTTTTTTGACATTGAAAAAGGGAACTTCTTGAAAAAATTGTTTATGTTGAGAAAGGGGAAGGGGGGTTATATCTTGTAAAGGGGTCCAAATAACATCTTAATTATTTATTTCCCTAGTAGTACTCACTGCTGTCTACTATTTATGAAAACAGTAAGTTGTTATAACTACCCCTTCAGTATTTTATGGCTAGCTAAATGTTGCAGAAACAGAGTTTTTTCAGGTACTATTCAACCCTAAGAAAAAGGTTAGTTTGGATTTCAGGTAAAATTTACTCTGAAAATAATAATATATTTAGTCTTAAAGCTTTCTAAAGAGCTATGACAAAGCTGTGTAGCAGCAAGGGGTAAAAAAATATGGCTCCTTAAAAGTGACCCTGAAATGTCACCTTTTTCCTTCGTGGCAGTTGACCATGTAGCCAATATCTCGTGCAAAAAATTCCAAAAATGTTTTTTTTTTACTTTTAAAGAATTATATATATTTCATACAAAGTATCATTAAAATAAAACATGGTGATGCAAAAGGTATGTGCTGATTTAAAATGATATGACCGCAACATAAGTTTGTTCCTGAGCTCTGAAAGAAAAAAATTCCCCAACAGTGTTTGTGATCTACTGCAAGAGTAGGTAAAATGTATTAATTTTTTTACTATGTACAACGCACACACTAAATATCTTTTGTCACAATGTTTTTTTAAGGAAAGTTTAAGGTGTGTGATTGTGTTGACAAAATTGTTGTATCAGCTAACAGCACAGCTGTGCCTGTTTGTGCATTATTGTTACATCAGCTACAGCACAGCCTGGCCTGTTTGAACGTGTGCATTATTGTTACATCAGCTAGCGGCACAGCTGTGCCTGTTTGAACATGCACAGCTGTGCTGCTGTCTGCTAGTTTGCTGTAGATGTCTGATATAGAAGGAAGTGGTGTTAAGGCATCTTTAAAAGCTCCTCAGTGGTTTGGTATTAGTATTGTGATAAGTTGGTACGTAGGCGGCATGTACATATGTAATAAATGCAGCAGGTCAAATTTTTATTAGTTTATTATTATTTATACAGTTCAGTGGTTTACCTAACTTTTTTTAAATTTTTTAGTAGGCCTATATAATTTAGGTAAATATTCACTTTATTCTAGCAAAATACACACCAGAGGCTGAGATTTGTGTATAACTGTAGTATTTCCAACAAACCCATGATTTAGATTTACTGCAAAGTTTTCACAGCCTCTGATGCGTATTTTGCTAGAATAAAGTGAATATTTACATAAATTATTTGCTATAAACTTAAGACAGATAGGTAAGCCATTGAACTGTATAAATACATGAGTCGACTGTATGTTAAGCTGTGGTAGTCTAGAGGTAAGGCGCTTGGTTACAGAGCATAAGTATGCAGTTTCGACCTGCTGCATTAACGCAAGGTTATTCCTTTTAATGTTACAAATTGATACATATTTTGTATTTTTTACAAGAAGAACCCCCGGAGTCCCCACTTTTTATTGGATGGAATGTTGAATGGCCACATGTTGACCCCTTTCTCCAAACTGAAATCCTGGCTATACTCTTGTTAACCATTGAGACTCACTAAATTCATATTAATTACAACGTTCAACCTCTCCCAAAAATAATACAACATACGTACGTTGTGCCATCATTTGGATGTTGGTTCGAAAGGTTGGAAATATATTGTGTTAGGAATCACACGTTGAACCAACCATTGGTTTTTGGTCGGCAGTGATGAAAATGGGTTGTGTAGGAAAACTTCTATTAAAATAATGTTGGTGCAACATTGCTTTCCAGCCAAAAACCAAATAAGAAATTTTGTTGAAAAAAAAAAATACATTTTAAATGGAACTGCTAAAATATTATTTGTCAGTTTTTATTCGTTGGCAGAATGATGGTAAAATGTTAGATGGACAACAGTCAGTTATTAGAAAATATAATTATGTTGGCCCAATGTTATTTTACAACCATTATCCAACTTAGGGAATTTCATGAAAATAATGCTAAAACATTCAATAACAGTCACGCAATACCATATTTATTGAAAGAAATCTCTTGAAATCTAGTTAATGTCAATTTTTTATCTCTTAGTTAAAAGAAAACTGGTAAATTGTTGTTTATTGTAATTTTTTATTTTTTGGTAGAGAGCTGGAGAAAATTTGCAAAGACGACTAGTGGTTAGTAACAAGCATGAAGATGTTGGGCTAACGTTATTTTACAACAACATTCCAACATAGTAAATTTCATGAAAATAATGTTAAAACATGAAATAATATGTGTATAAGCATTTATTAAAAGAAAACTGCTAAAACATTGTTTATTATACTTTTTGTTAGTTGGGCGAGTGCTGAAAAAATGTTAGCAAATTAACTGTTGGTAGAAGATTGAAAAGTAAACCAAACCAGAGTTACACAGGACGCAAATATATTAATACAGCACTCATCAAATGGGTTAAGTAGTGTACCTGCAGATATTAACACGCCTCAACCTTCTTATTTCAGCGCTATCACTCCCAAAACATCAGCTCTTTGCTTCCCTTCTCGCAAATCAATCCTGCGCACCCATTTATTCTCCTAGTCAATTTGGACAGTTCTTTTCCCGTCTCTTCGAAGTTGCAAACAGCAATGTTTCAAACAACTCGGGATTTGTCATGAGACAAACACCTCGACATCCAAAACTGTTAATCAGACAGAGACTATCATTAACTGATCTAGTCTCTCCTTGAAAAAGAAAACGGCGAAAATCGGGATAACTCACCAAATCCTCGTGATCACCACAGTCACCAGTCGTCAACCACATACCTGAGCTGGGATCTTCCATTCACCTCCTTTAGCCCAAAAATTGAATGGGCGACCACCCACACCTAATGGAAGAGGGTTCTCTGCGAGTCGTCAACCATCAGCACTGCAACTTCATCGGACCATACCAGGCTGATCGTCAACTTCACCTACAGTCTTCTCGTCCCACTCGCCTTGCAAGAGTGAGCACCACTAGCGTCTTCGCAAAGCAAAATCGTCGCCCCCCCCTCCCTTATCCCTTCTACTAGCTGAGACCCCTGAGACTTCCCTCCCATCAAGGCCGCCCCTCTGCGGCTGTTAGAGGGATAGACCCGACAGAAGGTGCGACTCAAACGCCCTGAAGACACTACCAACACACGTCCCATTCAACCAGGGACGGTGCCACTACTACCAACACACGTCCCATTCAACCAGGGACGGTGAGATCGCCGAAAACAAATTCCCAACAAACAAAGGGAATTCAAACAAACCTCGGCCGACAGACGTCCTCAAAAGAAACAGCAAACCGAACCAAAGTAAACAAACTGAAACGATAAGGCAGAAAACAAAAAACAACCAATCAAAACTGCAATTAAGGACGCAGACCCGATCGGTCAACCATCTCAATGTTACATGCTAGTATCATTCACGTGAGGTAATATTATACGTAGGTTCTTGTTAATCAAGTTATATTATGTTCTAGACTAAGGTCTGTTACGTAACAATGTGCGCAGACATTGTACAGGACTATCAGAATTATTATTTATTGTTTGTTTATTGCCATTTTATATATTTTATACGGATATTCATTTTTTGTTGTGTGAATTAGCAAACGTTATATATTTACCAAGAGCATAGTCAAACATATGTGTTTTAGTGATACAATAAAATTTTTTGCTTAGAATTAAAAATTTTACATTAAACTTTTCTGTTAATATAATGTCTCAAACCAGCTTTTCCGATTATTATAAATTTTTTATGTTGGCACATTCCATAACTATGTCTCGTACAGTTCATTATTCTATGTGACTTGTAGCCTACATCAGTAAGGCAAAGTTTCTGGCGTTAAAGCATTCACAAAGTGTTTGCCCTCCTTGAATTTATAAATGTGTTGAACAGTTATTATCTAGTAGTAGGAGTAAATATGTGTTTTCAATTTTTTTAACAATTTAATAATATACAAGCTATTATAAAAAAATACCACTTCGTTAATTTGGTACTACTTCACCGATTAAACACATTACGTAGTGGTATTAATAGTTACGTAAGTTTGCATTAAAATAAAGGGAAAAGTTAGGGGCAGTTACATTATACAGTGATTATAATCAGCTTGATTCAACTGCCAATGTGTTTTTATACACAATAGTTGTAAATGTTACCCAAATAACTGTTATTAACATATTATTTTGAGTTATTACAGTGTGTATTTTTTTTCAGTGTTTATGGATTTACTGTTACATATTTATTATTATGCAAACAGTTTTCAGTACTTCAGGCCAAATGTTTTTCGAGTTTACCCTATTCAGAATAGGATTTAGTCTATTTCGTACATAGCCATCTCTTTCTACCTTACAATGAAGGAAAGGAGTATTGCAAGTGGAGAGACAGCAATAACAGTGTACGCAGTGTCGGTTGCATACTATCAATGATGCTATCACTTCTGAGGGTGTAAAGCCTGGTTCACACTATCCTTAATTCACTACTAAATACTTTACTTAATTCTGTTCATAGACGTTGACTGAGATTTCATAACATAATTCTGCAGCAGAATATTGTGTTGTGTACACACTATCACTGTTTAGTTCTGTTTCGGTACATCAAGGAGAAAAATATATTTGTGATGTTGGTTGTTTTGTTCCATAAATTACAACAGTAAAATTGTCGCAAACTATTTCAAAGTGAGACTTGTACGTAGTTGCCAAATAAGTGAAACCTTCTTGTATTATTTAGGTTTTGAAACATCCGATGGTCGTGTGTTCAGTAGGAAACAAGAATTTTATTTCTAATCTAATCATATTGGCAACCCTACTTGCATAAGTGGCATTTGCGGTGACTGAAATTGTGCATTGCGCATGTGCATGTACCTACACTACAGTGAAAAATAGGACGGGCTCTATCTGTGAAATTAAGTCTGGAATTCTGTCTTGAAACAGCATAGTTACAGTACACACTACCGCGGTGCTACTTGTACTGAATCAGGTAGAGAATTTGGTACTGAATTATGTATTGTGTGTACCGGGCTGAATATGAACCAGGCATGAGTGATAGGGAAGGCTGGCGCGTTGCCTGTTGAGTCGACCTGTCTCCTTCCGAGGGCTCGTGATGAATACTGGTGCACAGCTTGGTTTGCTCATTCTTCCCTTCCTTGTCTTTAAGCCCGGTACACACTGTCCGTAATTTTCAGCTAAATTACTGAATTATTTCTTTTTATAAGCATTGATTCTATGTTGCGTACACACAATCACTGTTTACTGACAACTTTCAGTACATAAAGAAGAAAAATTTGTTTGTGACGTTGGTTACTATAATCCATAAAGTATAACCGTAGAATTCCCAATAACTATTTCATAAACAAGACAAGCATGTGACTCCCAAATAAGTTACACTATCTTGTATTATTTAGGTTTTGATAACTCCGTCAGCCATTGTTTAGTAGGAAACAAGAATTTTATTTCTATTCAAATCACATTGCCAACCCTGCTTGTAGACTTCGCATCCGTCATGGCTGAAACTGTGCGTTGCTCATGTGCGTGAACATACACTGCAATGAAACGTAGGATGGGCTCTTATCTGTGAAATTAAGTACACAATTCTCTCTGGGACCAGCATATTGGTGGTACACACTGTCGCAGTGCAATTTGCAAGAATTTGGTATGGAATTCTTTACTGAATTATGGATAGTGTGTACCGGGCATTACAGTCATCTCCACTACACATTCTTCGAAAGTCCGGTACACACTAGCCATAATTCAGTACAGAATATTGTACCAAGTTCTATGCAAGTAGCACTGCAATAGTGTGTACCACAATTACGCTGGTTCCAGACAGAATTCCATAACTGATTTCACAGATTAGAGCCTTTCCAATTTTTTATCGTAGTGTATGTCCACATGCATATGCACACTTTCAGCCATGGCGTATGCGAAGTATGCAGGCAAGATTGCCATGATGTAATTTGAATAGAGATAAATTTCTTGTTTCCTACTAAACACACAACTGCCGGAGTTATCAAAACGTAAATTATACAATATTGTTTAACTTGTTTGGGAATCACATGCGTTTCTTGTTTGTGAAATAGTTTTCGGGAATTATACAGTTATACTTTATTGATTATAGCAACCAACATCACAAACAAATTTTTCTTCTTTATGTACCAAAAGTTGTTAGTAAACATTGATAGTGTGTATGCAACACAGAAGTTTTACTACATAATTCTTGTATAAATTCACTATAGACGTTTGTGAACAGAAATAAGTAAGGAATTGAGCAGAGAATTAAGGATAGTGTGTACACCGGGCTGAAGGCTCGCAGCCGGAGAAAGAACATGTCCATAGCAACAGAAAACATGTGCTCGGTAGCCTTTAAGGATTTCCCACAGTACGAGGGAAGGCCAATAATAATATTATAATTTCAGCCCAGATTTATTTGTTGCTGTAGAAGGTACTAGATTCAAGCAGTATAGTATATATAAAACAATATTGTTGGACAACTATGTGAGTTTTATGGTGACACAGCTGCACTACATTCTAATTATATTGCTTTTTTGTTAAATTAGATTTGAAAAAGTTGCATATTTTGGTAAGATATATAACAGATAGGCCTAATTTGTTTATGTAAATTATGTGGTACAACATTGTAATGTTATTAATTTTTAGTATGTAATCTCAGTAGTGCATTTTCAAAGGGGTTGTAACATTAGTATTTGCTAAGGTTCAAACATGTGTATGTGCACATGTGCATGCGGGTACATGTGTGTGTACAGAGAGACTTGGAGATTAACAGGAGAGACGATGGTATGGCAGAAGCTGCAAAAAATGTACCTATAATAAGGAACTTTGTATAAGGTGTAAATATTACGAGTAGCTATTCATTTTATACTGGCCAAACCATTGATTGTACAGGTATAGTTTGTTGATGAAAAATGGTTCTATTGTAGTAGGCATAGGTTATACAACAAAAATTTTGCTTTGAAGTTCTCAATTTTTTGTTATGTCAGATAACCTAATCTAAGTTTACGTTAGATAGACTTATCTAACGTAATGAAAACTGAAAATTTCTTTTTTACACAAGACTTATTCTAAGCACTATAGAAACATTTTCCATCAATATATTATACCTGTAAAATCAATAGTCTGGCCAGGAGGCCTATGCGATGAGTAGCTACTCTTAACATTCACACCTACCATATGAGCATAATGTGGTCAGGGAAAGTTAGAGAACTTTGTTTGTTCACTTGTGTGGGGACCCTACCTTGACCTCCTCAAGTCAAAAGATTGTGAACAAAACATGCCTCATTCTTTGTTCATGATATCATTAGCTGGAAATGACTTTGAGCTGATAAACAACGCCATTTTATCGCCTGCAGGATGTTTTGCTTGTCCCTTTCACTATAGGCTGAAACTGATCAGATCTTTACAACAATTCAAAACAGTCACGTACAATAAACTTCCACCACCACCACCTACACCTATTACTGTAATAGTGTCTACTGTGGCAATTGGAGGAGATGTAATACCTCATCAGCGTCATATACCACAAAATGGGGTGAATAGGGACGCTGGGTCAAACGGGGACAAAATTTGAAACAGATTCCGTGCTTATACATTTATCTTAAATCAAATTACATTTCAATACTATTACTGTATGTAAAATTATTAACTTGTCAACCTTAAGGAAATACTTGGGTTTTAGAACCGCATACTGGAACTTTTGAGTTGAAATTTTGTCACTATACACTTCAGCGTCCCTATTCACCCCATTTTACGATACATGTTATAGGCAACATGCAGTAGGTCTATTTACTATCATAATGTCAGTGGACATTTTAAATAAATTTAAATGTAATTACCACCATAAAGCATATATCAGACAGGTTAACTCTTTTGCTGCGGACTAAAGCATTTTTAATTGTGTCAAGATTGTGTAAAAAAAATTTTTATAAAATTTGTAAATACTGTAGTTTATTTTTGGTTATTTTTTAGACGAGAAAACAATTTACCTATTGTTTACAGAGTCATTTAATTCGGTGTTCGACTAAAGTCGCATGTCACAGTTTAGAAATATTTTGTGTATTCGACTATAGTCGAATGGCGTAGCGAAGGAGTTAATGCAAACAATCCATTAAGTATGCACTGTTGCTGACATAGAAAAAGAGAACATACCAGTGGTAGTCTTAGCAGCAATGTGTGTTGGCTGGGCTAGTTGTTGTCACCAAAATATCAGAGCCATGTCCATGTCTCTATGATCCTTTCACTTCTACTTTAGACTGATATAAACAAAAAAGTCTATATTATGCTGCCGCGAAAACCAGCAGTTGGTCGCTGTTAGAAACTATATTGATGGGTGGCTACAAGTTAATCAAATTACAGTAGATCTAACACAAATCACTAATATATTTGTACATACGTTTCTGGTCGCTTTCCAAACTCAAATCCGATTTCAAGGAGAAATTCATAGAGTCGTTTGCTTAAATCTAGCAAACCCTCATCAGCATTTATAACAGAAAGCACTTTATTTATAGTTGGAGATTCATTATGCAAGAAAAATGAGTGACCTTAATTACGCCCAACAGTTTTAACAAAACAGTCACAACATTTACTGAGCGCACTTTTTTCCTATTTTCTCTTCTTTCCAGTGAAATGACCATTTTCCCTTTGTCAGGAAAATGGCATTTCATGAGACATAATTTTATGTATTTGGGCGCTTTAGTTCCGCGCCTGCCGCAAGGAGGGCGCCAGCACACGTGAGCGTTGTTTTCGGTGGCGGCCACGAGGTGTGGTCAGGGAGGGAGCGCGCGCGGCTGTGGAAGGTTGTTGCTTGCGAGTCGCGCGAGAGACAGGCCGACGTGTGGTTGGCGAGTGACGTTAGCCCGAGAGGAGTCAAAAAGTTACATTGCGCGGCGCGGGTGAGAAGAAGGGATTTTGTAGGGGTGCGCAGTAACTATGGACGTGTCCCGTCTAAACAAGTTAAATAGCTTGAATACGGACAATGATCCTTGTTGCTGGATAAAA
>PNEQ01029055.1:0-12794 GCA_003012365.1 Medauroidea extradentata | reverse complement strand
CGAAAAGAACACACACTTCAGACGACTGCCCTTAAGTACTTTCAAGACAACACACGTATTAGAAATCCCCTTTTAGGGCACGTCAAAATGGGTTAAAACGGGGTTTTCAGGCTGCTATAGTGGAAAATATACTAGCCGAATACATGTGAAACCACTTAAGGGTAGTGCATTGGACTTTAGTAAAGTGATTTCGTAAATAAAACAATAGGGTCACCACTTAAAGTACCATAGGAAATTTTTTTTTTCGCGAAGACTGCACGTCTTAAGCGTAGAAGTGACGCACCGTTGTATGGCCCATACGACGTCGCCCTTAGCACCATACCTCACTCACACAAACATATGTGCCACGAGGCGGGCCCCTTAAGACCTCGTTGTTCAAGAGCCGTTAAACCCTCTCACTACACCTCCAAAGAGGGAGAAGATATTTGAAATAACATTATAGACCACACTTTTCTATATTCTCTCAGCAGCCAAGCCTACAACGCCCGCTCCTGGAGAAAAGTGTTTGCTGGCCGTGATATAACTGGAGCTGACGACTAGGTGTATGCGCTCTGGTTTGACTG
This sequence comes from Medauroidea extradentata, assembly GCA_003012365.1. Taxonomy (NCBI): domain Eukaryota; kingdom Metazoa; phylum Arthropoda; class Insecta; order Phasmatodea; family Phasmatidae; genus Medauroidea; species Medauroidea extradentata. Next base: position 12,231 of record PNEQ01029055.1, on the reverse strand, counting down.
GGAAAGCTCATGTCCTCGGAAGCTAGCGAGAAGGCTGAGGTAGGAAGGGGAGGAGGTCATAATTAGCCTAAGATGACTGGTGGTATCTTAGCTACATAGACGACCCCCGCGGCGCTCAGGTATATGTCGAGGAAGGCGACTGCGCTCTGGTTGTACACTCGCCCCAGCGAGAAGAGAACATCTCCCCTCCCTCACCATCACCCCAAGTGTACCATGCAACACTTGCTGTCACTAGGCTGCACACCCACTGTTTATAGTACACGCCATGTAAGTTGACGGGTAACGAGATGGAATGTGTTGCATATAATATTACTACCGTTTTAAATTCGAATGGCTAATTTACATAGGTCGACTTCATTCCGGTATTTACAGTCTACTAGGTGTTTTTGCAGCGGCCTGCTACTTGAATTCCTTGAATGTGCCCTTCACTCAGTAGCTGCCACTCGCCATCTGAGCTGGCACGCAGTGTACACTCTGCAACTATTAATTGTTGCAGCCGGTGTCGAGAATTTCTGTTGACATGCCGAGTATGCGATGTCTAGGGCCATGCTGCCCTACTAAGCGAGAAAGCCTTAACTCCGAGAGATAAAATCTTACAGGAGAGCAAAAAGTTTGTTTTTTACTATCACACTCTCATTTTTATTAATAATTTCAATGTTTTGCTTATATTTCGACAGTTAAATATTTGAAATTGATTTGGTATTGCTTTTTACATATTTCTTCCAAAACGACAACTTAAGACTTTTATTCTCAGCACATATGTATAAGACTAAATTTGATTTTGAGGAATATTTTAATAATTTTTACACAGGCAACGACTGGTTATAAGCTGTTTATCCTTAGTGAAAAATATGTGTTGGTATCAACTATTCAAAAATATTTTTTTTCCCCCAATTTGGAGTTAAGGCTTTCTTCCTTAGTACGGCAGCATGGGCTTTTCGCGAAAATAATTTTGCCCCAGTTTGTTTCAGTGCTTTATCTTCACATCTGCAGCTCTGCTTCATGGTTATTGGCTGCGTGTCTCTCATTAGACCGTACCAATCACAATAAGGTCACTGCAGCATCACTCGTCTGTAATTTGCGGATAGAACCGCAAGACACGTGACAGTTAAAACAGCCAATCACTGAACAGCAGATGCATGGGCATACACGTGGGGTGGTTTTAGACGTTCAAACCCCCTCCAATATGTCAGTTTCCTTATCTACTTATTATATTTTACATTACAAAAGGTAAAACACACTACAAAAACAACCAAAATGTTAATAAAATATGTCAATATTACCTTTAGAGACTTCAAACACAGGTGTCATTAAAACATTAATGCAACATTAGAGTTCAGAATCCCCTCCGAAAACTATTCCTAGGTACGCCCATGAGCAGATGTGCACATGAGGCACTGAAGCCAATTGGGGCAAAAATATTTTAGCGAAAAGTTCATGGCCCTAGCGATGCCACAAGTCAGTTCATGTTCACATTAGTTATTCACATATATATTGCAGTAAATCCTACACGAGCATAATGCTTATTTTTATTTATTTGAGCATCATTATTTGTTAGGTACAATACACATCAAGTTTTGCTATCAATATTTATTTTAACACTCCGAAACCGTTCACCAACGCCGTCAAAAAGAACTTTTTTCCAGAGTGCTGTGTTTCAAAATGTAATACAACTGGATACAAACGAAACTACAACATATTTATTAATTTAACTTTACTACGTACTCACAACCAACCAGTACATAGATTCACCGCTTAAACTTTCGTTCAGGCGTGTCTACGAAGGGAAGCCTTGCGCATAGAGGCGACGTGCCACTTGCTGCGTGTATCACTGTCATCCTTATCGCTCCCTTGCTCCCGGCCCTCAGACGCGGGTAAACGCTTCAGGTGGGCGACCATTATAATTCTATGAAATAGTATTAGTTTTATAGACGACAGTTATGAGTAGAGTTTCCTTTTACGAAACAATTTTAGCTCGCATAGTTTTATCATGACGGTGTGACAAAGTCCAAATTTGCATGTTATGCTGTCTTGCAAATAGCGAAAACCAGTTGACTTAAACGAAATAGTTCACAGTGGGCTACGCAACCAAACATTAGAAACGCTCACAGTGAAAAGCTTTCGTATTTTAAATAAAATTGCTAAATTAGCAACTTTTTCTTTGCACTTCACGATTTATTTTAAAGATTTAAAATATTACGTGGTGGTATATCGTGGTCGTGTTCCAAGGAACGCGGTGCTAAGAAATTGACTATACACAACACTGAGTTGTCTGTGGGACCATTTGACTGGTAGAGGTACGAAGAGTCTCGAGTCTGTAGCGTGTAAGAAGCAAGGAACGTATTGTCCAGTAACAGTGGCGGATTGCAGAAAATACCAGCCACCTCAAAAGTGTGGTTGTTTACTATTACAGAACGTTATTAAAAATAACATACTCGTATACAGGACATATTAACTATACTTGGATCATCATACAACAAAACTCCAGTTTCCTTGAGGCCACTGACATACTACGGCTACATAATGTTGAACACGATTTGGGTGGGGAGAGGGGTTCTCCCTTCATCGCCGTAGCCCGCCTCCCCATAAATCCACCCCTGTCCAGTAATACACCTCGGTATTCACTATGACAGGTAGGCACACTGAGTCCACGAGATCAAATTGTATAATTGGAGCTTATATTGCATGCCTTGGAACACGACCACGATACACCACTGGGGCCGCGGTGGCCGAGGGGTCAGACCTCTCGCCTCTCACCAAGACGGTCCGGGTTCGATTCCCGGCAGTTTCGATCCCAAGATTATCGCATGTAGGAATCGTGCCGGACGATGCCGCTGGCCGGCGGGTTTTCTCGGGGATATCCCGTTTCCCCCGCCCTTTCATTCCGGCGCATCATGTCACCCCACACCAGCGATAAAGACCTCGATGTTAAGTGCTGACCAAAATCTCTTCACTCACGATACGCCACTGGCGCCCAACCATTTTCCCCTCCACAAACTCTCCACTCCTATTTCCACGTGCCCAAACGTGGTGCGCTAGCTGCTCATCGACACAGTCGCATGGAACCCAACAACTTCAGAAACCTCGAAGGGTAAACTGGGTCCGGGTGCGTCCTCGACTCAGATCTTTACTAACCGATGCTAAACAAATTTAATGCTTACGAGGAATTCTAATTTCGGCCAAAAATAAGTTCTATTTAAGAATCTAAAACATATTAGCAGCCTAAATTGTGACACACGTCATCGTTACAGGATCAACCACAGAAGTCACACAGAAATACCTATAGACTACTACTTTTTCTACAGACAAAATTGGTACACTGTGTAATTTACCGACTCGTTTTTCATTTCAATAGTCTAGTGTTGATGTGGCACATTCCCTAGAAAACCTAGAAATGCTAGAGAAGAATAAAGTTGTAAACGAGGCAAAAATTGGTTTTTAAATATTGCAATTTACGTCTGAATCAGGGTCGTGGTGATATAATGGTCATACCTACTACTCGCTTCCTACCATGAAGGTCTGAGTTCGATTCTCGATCGATAGCTCTCGATTTTCACATGTGGTAAATTTGGCGGACGTTGCCGCTGGATGACTAATTTTCTCTAGGCATTCCAGTTTCAACCTCCATCATACGCATTCTGCCCCTGCTACATTCTCACATATGTGTCTAAGTTACCAAAAAAAGGCATAGGCCTACACTTCAAAATCATTGCTTACCTTAGGTTCGAGTTCTGAACCTCGTGTTCTAAAAGTTGAACAACGATGACGATCATTCCAAAACTTAAACAATATTACACTTGATGCCTTTCAGTTACCTAAGCACTTCTAAAATCTACTTGTGAAAAAAAAAAATCCTCTATGTTCCTCGTTTAAGTTGACAGAGCAAACGAGGTAAAGTACATCCAAGACGTTAGGCCCACGTTATATTTACTGGTCTCTGGAATCATTAATTTGCATATTGTAAACTTACTGTTATTTGAACAATATCACACGAGTCGCCTGATCGATAGTAAGAAAGTAGTCCAATGATACGACGGCGGAATAATTGTTACACGCGGCGGAAAGGGACACAACAAACACGACGGGGGACAGAAGAATAAACAAGGGAAGGCTCAGAGATAACGAACGAGCAGGCTTCGTTGTCAGCTGTCGCTCGCGGTGGCGGCCGGGCGGACTACTTACAGCGGCGCGAGTGAAAAATGCAGCGGTCGCGAGGGCCGGGCGCGGAGCGATTCCCGCCGGCCGGCAAACCGCCGTAATTGGAACACTTTCACGCCGAGCACGCGCGTGCGTGCGCGCCACGAATAAAGACGACGAGGCGAGCAATAATTCAAGCGTTAATGCGAGGCCGCTGCCTCCTAACAAGACATTTCGACTAATGATAGTGTTTAAACAATGTTGGGCGCCGTATTAAAGCGTTCTTTTTAACGCACCTCCTTTTTTCCTTACTCCTCCCCTTGTTTCCCCTCCTCCGCCTACTCCACTCCCTTCCCAGGCCCTCCTTGCCGCCAATGCAAATAGACACTTCCAAGCCAGCTGGTGCTAAAGTAAACAAACTGATTACACGGCGATAGCATCGGAAAACTTCGGGGCTGGCTTTCTGGATTTCTTTCTTCCACGCCACCCCACCTCCAGACAACACCCACAATCCCGCCTACTATGAGTCTCGTACCGTGTGGTTAGACTGTCTACCTAATGTGCCAATCTTGAGTGCCGTAATGCGATGGTGGTCCGTCGCCCCGGCCTAAGCCTTCCACGTCTTTCTTCTGCGATTTCCGCGTCAAGATGATGACGTGCTCGACTCGGTAAGTGTAGGTAAGTGCTAACGAAGATACTGCGAGCCTTTCACACATGTGACAACTTTACCACATACTGTCAGTATACAGAACAGGAAAAAAATAGGCCAACTTCCAGAAATCAGTCAAAGAAAACTCAAATATCGTGTTTTTTTATATAGTGTCATACTTCCCACTTTCCGATAATGTACTGTTTCATTGTTTAGTTGAGACATCACATCAGATCTTAACAGTGCGTGGTTCACAAATAAAAGTTTAATACTTATATTGAATCATAATACAGGTTTTTGGAAGTTAACATATAGAACTAAAACCGAGCAATACAAGAAAACAGCCTTTACCGACTTTATGAGCAAATATTTTATCGGAGCTAATCATTCGTTACGTGTAACCGCCAACGACGCAATCATAAGCACGAAATTTCGACGACAGATATTGTATCTCACAAAAAAAAATAGTACAAATTGTTTTTTTTTTCTCGAAAAGGTGGCAAAACCTGATGTTTATGATTGTGATTTTTTTATTTGGATATTTGCTCCAAGAAACCTGCGATTTCAAATAATGCGTTTAATGGTTTAATATTTATTTATGTCTGTTACGGAGGTCGAACCCGATGGTTGGACTGCATTGCAGCGTAATTGTTTTTTTTTTTTTTTTTTTTTTTTACTAGGCCTATACGATTTCACGTTTCCTCGTTGCGGTTACTTACGAAAAGAAAACACATTCTAGGCGATGAATGAATGGTAATTTACAAACAGCATGCGTTTCCTGTAAATACTATCTTTAAAAGATCTAGAATCGTCGAAAACTGTTTTTATTTCTGCAGACTGGGGTATCAAAAATACAACTGAATACAAACAGAAGAACGATATTTGGTAAATATGACTCGCGATAAAATGAGCATTTTTGTCAAGCGCCTTGTCTAGATGTACGATTAAAAAATATTATTTACTGTGACCTTGATGTTAAATTTTGGGTAAAGTACAATCTACGCACTTTGATTGTTACTTGATTTAATTTGTTTATATTAAAAAGTGACAGGAAACTATACAATAACTGAAAAGAAAAACGTAAGACGGACTTCAAAAGAGCTTTCTTTATGGTGAACCGCCTATAGAGTCCAATAAAATGGTAGGATCGCCGTTTGAGGTCTGCTAGAGACAGGCTGTACTGACCGGAAACTTTCGTGTTAGTTCAGTGCTGTGAGCATAGCCACGATCAAGCACTGGCCGTTGTCACCCTTATCGCTCCCTCGCTTCCAACCTTCAGACATGGCGAAAATCGTAGGACAGGCGACCGCCTTAGTTGATCGTGGTACATAAATTACCACAGAATACGTATACTGAAATCCGTAGGGATTTAAAGATCAATACAGCAAAAGAAAAAACCAGCAATTCTTGAAAATAAACTTGCCATTTTGTTGAGCAAACATGTTGCCATTGTGACATTCCTTAGTGTAAGATATTAGGCTACACAAGATTTAAGGCTCGGTTTCAGTCGCCATATTGAATTTTATTATTATTATTATTTTTTTTTTAGAACTCTGAGAACAAAATTGCTAAGTCGGCGACTATACCGCAAATTCTATTTATCTTGAGCTACAATTCAAGCATGGCATTAGAGTTAGTAATGTACAGTTAGGTCGCAAATTGTCGGGCAAATTAATTAATATAAAAAAATTTTCCACATACATTTCGGCGTACTTATATGTTAAGGCGACCGCCTACCCAATGTTTCAAATGCGTTGCAGTGTGTTTGTAAACAGGTTTTTTCTACGAAAATATTTCACGTGCGCCCACTGTGCTGAAGTACGAAAAGAAAACACACTTCAGACAAGGTCGGAACCTCATTGTTACGACACCACGCTCATTTAAAACACAGTTTCTATGCCCTCCAACATGGCTACAAGCGGCCTTTTCAGACTTCCACACTTCAAAATGTACTAAACGGATGTATGTGAAACTCAGATTGCGACCTGCACTGAACTTAGTTGCAGACTTTCCACCAATAATATCATATGGTCACCGCTTAATGTCCCATAGTAAAAACCGTTCGGCGGGAACCTTGCACGCTAGTTCTGCGCTTGGCTCGTTGAGGCGACGCGGCATTTGATGCGCGCTTCAAGATCGACCTTATATCTCAGTCACGTCAGTGTCTAACAAGCAGGTAGGAGGCATCCTTAAGTTATAACATTGGTACGGCCACCAGTAAAAACGTATTACAATTGCAACAAGTTTGTTCACAAAGTTGGTAAGAACTGCTTTTAAGGATTGTTCTTCTTGCACTACCCCGTGCAACCTCCAAAAAAAAAAAGTATGTCAGTTTAACTAGGTCTCATTATTTACCAATAAAAAAACTTGTACATAACCAATCGGGCACTTTTAACGTAGAGATTGCCGCGCAAAGCTATTCTTAAAAAATGTACATTTTTCGGTTCCGTATCTTACCATAGTAATTTGATCACTTCATTATTTTTCTTTGTTTCTTTGTCATACCAAATTAATCAAAACAGAAGGGAAATCAAATTAAATGGAGGGTTAGCAGACTTCTTAATCCCTTCTAAAACAAACCGAGAATAAATTATTTTTCACAACTGCAGAGGTTGATGTAAGTAAAATAAAACAATCATTTGTTAACAAAAATTTAAAAAAAAAAAAAAAACTTGTTTCTGTTTTGTACCTCATATTACGTCTTAACATAGTCCCCGGCATTGTATTCTCTGTATAAAACACGTAATATGTCAGTCTATAAGTTCTGTGACCGAAGAAAACAGGGAATATGTGAATTATACAGGTAGTCTAATATGTAAAAACAAGAAATTATTTTTAATCGCTTGAGAATAGCATTCTATTTATTATCGTGGTTGGAAGAAATAAAACAATATTTCTTTTCGCAATTCAGTACCTTTGCCGTGAATTAAATTGGACATTTTAACCTCGTATTTTAGTTCATTTGTAAGATTTTCCTCTTCAAATGTAGACAAAATTGAAATAAAATAAATTCGCTGACAGTATTTAAGTCGCAGTTTAGTTAACGCTTTTTATCTCATACTATAACTGAATATTACATAGAATGAAAACATGACGTAGCCTACCTAACATAAATACACGTCATAGCACTAATGTTTACATCAACCATGAATTCCTGCACATAGGCCGCTGTGCGTATGTGCATGTGACGTTTAGTTCATTTTGTGAGCATTTTTTACCCCAACAGGTTAGAAGTTCTCAAGGAAACGTGAGCGAAGAAGAAAAAATTGGACGTATTCGGCGACCACTTAATTTTCTTTAAAAGCCTAGCTATAATTATCATAAATTTTTTTCCGGAACTAAATCCCAATGATTAAATAAAATATTTTTCCCAACGGTTCAGTCAAATACCTTGACCCTTGAAAAAATACCCACCAGAACCGGCTAAAAGCTACGTTCCACCAACATCTCTTTTCTTATTATTATTTTAACAGCGCCGTGTTTATTTTTTTAAGGCCGCTCTATTATTTCCGAACCTTCCACTCGTTTTCTTCGATTGTCGAGATTTCTATCAGGTCTGCTGTCTGTTGGGAAAGCAGAAATAATAGCCTATCTCTCCATCTGTTTTCCCAATGTTTTCGTGGCCTTGCCTTTTTTTCTTCCCCTCTTCACCGGGACGACGACCACTTACGAGGGGAGAGGGGTGGGAGGAGAAGAAGACTATGGGAGAGAGGTAAATTAGTCGCTGGTAAGTTGGTAGCGGCCGGCTGTTGCGCGGGCGGGTAGTAAATTGGCGGGAAGGGGCAGGCAAGCCTGGACGTGCAATTTGTGTGCCTTCACGACTCTCGTCCGGCATTGTTGACGGTGTGATTAGATGCGCCTGGGAGCCCCGCCACCTGCAACACGCCTGTCGTCTGTCCCGCACTGCAAGCGTCATACAGGATGTCCCTAATTATCGTTTACATCTCTTCGTCGCGTTTCATAGGTCGCGAAGACAGGTAAAATGAACCACGTACACTTAAGATCGCAGAGACTGGGAAATACCTGTTAAATGACACACATGAGGAGATTATGAAAATTCAAGACGGTAGGGTAGATCAGTAAAAATTTCAGGTTTAATGCGTTCGGAAATTAATCCGAGTAAAATTTACCTGTGTCCGGAATGTCAGCTGACGGCGGTTCCACTGTGTTCAAATTATAGAAGAAACAAGTACAAAATGAAAATAATATGTAACGTGTAAACAATGTGCTGCAGAAGTCGCATGTAGCAAAATGTTTTAACAAGTAAGTAACATGCATTGTTTTACTTATTCCCACCATCTTAGAACCCTGAAAAACATTACGGGTGTTCATCTTGTTAGTGGTGATCGACAAAACCTGGTCACGTGACTGAGATAACCTATTCTACTCCAGTGAGTAAATTTTTATAAGCGCCGTGGTGGTGGTCTATAAGGTTCGTAATCTGCGTTGACGTAGTAACAAATCTCACCTTCAGACATCTACACGTGCGTCGAACTGAAAGTCTGGGGGTCCGTGTTGGTATACCGGTAGCATCCTTCCAAGACGATTCTGGTTCGATGCTCGGTCAGACCTTACATGTGTGGTGGATGATACCGCAGGTGGCGGGATATTACAGGGAGCTGCAGTTTCCAATGTACTTTCATTCTGGGCCATTTCCATCATCACATCAATCACTCTAATTTTTTATCGCGCCGGAATGAGAAAGGCGGGGGAAACGGAAAATCCCCGAGAAAACCCGCCGGCCGGGGACATCGCCGGCACGATTCTCACATGCGACCCTGCCGGGGCTCGAACCCGGATTGCCTTGGCGCGACTGTGCGAGGCGGGTAGTCTGACCACTCCGCTACCACGGTCCCCTAGAACCGCCAATGAGATTTCTAGACTGCAGAATGCCGTGTATAACACACTAGGGATGATATTTTAAGGGTTAACTTACATCGAAATAATTTTCCGGGTGTAAATGTACGTTGATTTTACATCACAAATTATATAATTTTAAATCTCTGGAGTTTGGGTACACAGCTACTGAAATTTCTATACATTATTCGCTGACAGCAACAATCCAGTTACAAGAAAATTGGTTTATTCTTACGAGGATGTTAGTCAAACAGTCGATGCCATTAAGATTCCTGCCTACCTGCGCTTGAAATGCACTGTAGCGAGTTGCAATTAATATTTCTTAAAGAAACATCTTAACGCGCATTACATTTGTACACCTATGAAAATAAACTACACTTCAAACAACGTTTCAATCAGATTAAACAATTAGGATCGCTTATTTCAACACGATTTTCAGGCCATCCAAAATTGCTCAAAATGGCTCTTTAACAGACTGCCGTATATAAGGAAACTCCAACTGGATTCTAAAAACACAATGATAGAAATAGACGTTGGAATTTGGACCACAAGTTCCGTACATAAAATGATATGGGCACCGCTTAAAGTCCCATACGGACACAACATCCATGCCCGAGGCGGGATTCAGTTCAGCCACTTTTCCCATAAAGACATTTTAAAATTTGAATACTTTTCGTTATAGGCCGCAAATATAAATGATTAGAAAATTCGCATTGAAAGTACATTTCACAGGCTACTGCTTGGCGTAAATAAAAAATCTGAATTTTTCCGCCTAGGAACCTCTCGCACCGTAGTTCGGTGGCTGACCGACTTTGCTACAGAGAGCGGCTAGTTCCCACGGGAAGACAAATACTATATAGCGTCCCGACCTTAGATTGCAGTGCAGAGCTTCTAGTGTGCGCTGTTGCCAGGTCGCAAGTCGCATAGCTGTGTTACAAAGTTCTGGAGATGCACTACTTCATGATTTTAAGTTGCAGAATATATATATATATATATTTTTTTTTTTACATTTTTAAAAATTAGATCATTATAAGTGGCATAAGATAACGCTTCAAAATACGAATGAAGTTACGCATTATACAAATTTGAATACGATTTTGCTATTTATTTTTAAGTCATAATGTGACATATTTTAATGATGCACGGAAACAGCGTTAAGTACAAACTTTTGTTTTTCGTATTTTTTAATCCCTTGAGAATGGTGCTTATAATGAAACAAGCACATCATCCGACCCGTTTCGATGCTGTACAATATGCGGAAATGTTAAGGTCCAAGTTACTATATGAAATATTTAAATATTTAGCAAGAGCGCGCGATGAAACAAGGGCAGTGCTTACGACAGTCACCGTGCGTTGAAAAGATAGCGAATGTACATATTAACACTGCAATCTAAGCGTGGGGCGCTCTATATTAGTTCTGCGTGCTTTGCGTGTAAAGGTGACACTGCAACACGGTCGTAGAAGAACAGGTCTGGACACTCGCCTGGAAAATTGACCCCCTTGTTGTTTGGCTGCAGTTCACCAAGTTACCGAGAATATTGTGTTTTACTGGCGCTTCAGTTAGGGCTGTCGGACTAACTCCGCCCACTTCATTTCCACTAAGGTAAACAATTTATCAAAACGTATTTTTCATCAATGTATGAAATACTACCTTCGCTCACAATTTAAAATCATGGCTACAGAAATCTTTATTTACTTTATAATGTTAATAATGGAAAAAAGGTGGGTGAAGTTTGAGTTCGACCGCCCGAATTACAGCGCCAAAAAGTACAACATTCTCGGTAACTTGACGAACTACAGACAAACAACAAGGGGGTCAAGCAAAATACATTGGTAGATATGCGAGTGTCCAGACCTGTTCTTCTACGACCGTACACTGCACTGACTACTTTATAAGCAGGCCGGGGGCACGATTTTTCTTTTGCAAGAGGAAAATATACTTCCAAACAACATCTACAAAACACTATTTCATTCAATCATAAAATTACAATTTTTCTCTACTTGAACACCGTTAACATAAGCCTAGATGCTTGTTACTAATGAGTGTTGTACCAGTGTGTTGCTGGTAACCTATCTCGCAGGGTCTCGAAGTAGGGGTCGTGGCGTGCCCTCCCAGTACTCCTGCCTCGTGCGTGAGTGAACCGGTTCGCCAAGTCCCTGACGAAATTGATTTACCGCGTGATACGACTGCTCCCAAACGCCAAGTCGGTTTCGCCCGCCCCGGCCGAAACAATACTCCCGCCCCGTTGATTTTGCGAGCTCTTGTTTTGTTTTTTAACGTTGGCGAAGGCCGTGCCTGGCAGATCTCCGGTCCGGCAACACTGCACCCTCGGTAAACAACGGCGACAGAGCGGAGGAAGTCGGGGAGAGGGCCGGCCTTGCCCCGCGCTATCTGTAATCTTGATTTAGAAGTTTCGTAGCTCGCGATGTCACGTGATTTATCGCGACACGACTCGGGGATCAGGTCGGCTAATCTCCTGTCGTTCCTGGCCGCGTGCACTAAAACTTTTTAACAGTTCCTCCCCGCTGCCGTGGTAATTAATAAAACTTGGCATCTCTTTGCTAAGCAAGGGTGGGGGGGGGGGGGG
>PNEQ01029054.1:0-12794 GCA_003012365.1 Medauroidea extradentata | reverse complement strand
CTCTCTCTCGTTCATTCTTTATTGCTATCGACACTTCTACCTAAACAAAGAAATAACCTATAGTTGTAAGGTGTTATTTTTAGTTGTATTTTGTGTTTTATTTTGTGTTGGGCTATATCTTATCTTACAGCTTATTATTATAAGTCACCACAAGAACCTAGATCCTCGGTTCCAGCTCTACAGTTAACAGTAGTCGACGAATTTGGGACGAGCCCGTTAGGCTCAGGTCTTCCCCCCATCCCTTTTTTTTGTTTATTTTTTTTTATTTTTGTTTTAAGCTTAGTTAGCTTATTTAACCTTAACACGTTAATAAATGTGGCTGTTGGTCGCATTTATTCACGTTTATGTGCCCGCCTAGGTTTACCTACTCTACCTCGTTGAGGACGGAGTCGTGGAGGTAAGTCCACTGAGGGGCGCTGGTGGAGGCTTTACCAGTTCCTGTTTATTCACTCTATCTTTTTTTTTTTGGACCCTTCTCTCTTATTGATAATCTCTATTATCCACCCCCCTAACAATATTGACACAGTACTGAGAAAATTGGCAGAATCGGGTATGACAGTTAAGTTCGGAAAATCACTATTCTGTAGGAATGAGGTATCATTTTTAGGGCACATCCTTACCCCAGAAGGAATCAAGACAGCTAAGGACAAGCTACAAGCAATTACGGAATTTCCGAAACCACTTAATGAAAGACAGTTGAGAGCTTTCCTGGGAGTGATTGGATACTACAGGAACTACTCTAACAAAATCGCAGAGTTAGCTCAACCACTTTTCGAGCTGTTGAAGAAGAACGTTAACTGGCAATGGAGTTCAACACATTAAGCAGCCTTCGAGAGTTTGAAGAGTGTTGTAGAAGAGCTAGTAATTCATCACCCTATGATTGGTAGAGAGTACATACTTTATACAGACGCGTCAGCGTACACTTTAGGTGCGAGACTGGCACAGAAAGATGATGATGGTCAGGAAAAGACAGTTGCTATGGCAAGTAGGACGTTGAACAGTGCGGAAAGAAGATACACTGTTACGGAGAGAGAAGCACTTGCTATAGTATGGTCACTCAGTAAATTTAGGGACTTGTTATTAGGCGAAAAGATCATTCTACTGACAGATCATCAGGCATTAACATGTCTAAAACTAGGAAGAATATTCGGACACAGACTTACGAGATGGTCGCTGTTTTTGCAGGAGTTTGATCTGGAGATGCGATACATCAAGGGAAGCGAGAACCAAGTCGCAGACTACCTAAGCAGAAATCCGGATGAAGAAGTGATATTACAAGAAAAGAAGAAGACTTCAAAGAGAGTTCATCGTCACAGCAAGTCATCTCAAACCAATAGAACAACACCCTGAACTGTCAGACATTTTCGGACACTTGAAAGAATGGCAAGAAGAGGACGAGACATGTCAGAAGATACGTCAAAAGTTGCGAGATCCAAGTTCGCAATTTAAGTTCCATACTCTGTATTTTATAAGTGAAGAAGGAATCTTATTCCATCACACAAACTGTAAATCATGTTTCGAAAATTATTGGAAACCAGTAATACCATCTAACAAGATTGGAGAACTGATTTGGAAAATGCACATATTTTTAGGTCATGCAGGAATAACCAAGATTACTGAGACTCTGAGGAGGGAAATGTATTGGCCTAAGATGTAATGCAGTATAGCGCAAGTTATAGCATCTTGCGATCTTTGTCAGCAAGGCAAGAAGATGCAGGAGAATATGCAAGGAGAGCCTGTATCGGTCATACCAGAGAAACCGTTGGACATGGTGTCGGTAGATATATTCGGGCCTTTACCAGTGTCTGTTGGTAGGGTGAAGTATATATTCGTAGTGATGGATTTGTTTACGAAGTTCACTAAACTATACCCTATGGCACAAGCTAAGGCAATTACGCTAGTAGAGAAGATGCGTTCGTTCGTGAACACTGTAGGACAGGTGAAGTAAATTCTGTCTGATCATGGAACTCAATTTAGCGGGGAGTTATGGCAGAAGAAAATGAGAGAGATGGGAATCGTCCCAACAATGGCTTCCATAAGGCATCCTCAGAGTAATGCAGTAGAGAGGAGGATGGCATCCATTGGGACAATACTTAGACTACACTGTCATAATCAACAACAGATGTGGCACAGTAAACTACCATTAGTCGAAATGTTCATGAATCACACAGTACATTTGTCGACGGGATTCACACCTTTTGAACTGCTAGTGGGACGTAAGTCGAAAGTTGTAAAGGAAGAGGAGATTCCTACATTGACAACAGAAGAAACCCAGGATTTGAATATTTCACATGAGGAAATATTGAAGTTAGCAAGAGCAAGAATGGTAGCTTTGGCAGAAAGAAGAAAGAGATACTTTAAGACATCGAAGAACAACAAACTACAGATTGGAGATTTGGTATTAATCAGGACCAACCCAGTATCAGACGTATGGTCACAGGTCACGAAGAAGCTGTTTTTTTTTTTTTTTTGTTTGAAGGGTCGTGTGAAATCGTCAGAGTTATTCGAGACAACTGCTTTGAGGTGAAATATATCGACCGAGATGAAATAAAGGGAAGGTATAACGTGACGCAATTACAGAAGTACAAAACGCCATCAATTACTTTCAAGTAATTTTTCTTGAAGATACATTGACTGATGAGTCACATGTAGGATCTAGAAACCAGGTTAATTTAAAACTAAGAGTTTTGTTCACTATGTTGTGAAGGTACAATTAATATGCATATTGTTAGGTATTTTGGTGATATTGTATCCAGCATAGTACTGGTGATTTTAGCCTCACGTAGGATGAGTTGCAGTTATTTTATCACTAATACCATTTTATTTATTGAGTACCGACACGATAAGAACATAAGCTATTCCACAGTGGATGTGAGGTATTACCTGTTAGCACTATGCAGATGATTCTGATGAAATGAATGTATTGATTTAAGACTCTATTGCTTGTAGAGTATTAATAGCTATAGATTTCATGGCGAATAAGAAAGAACACCGTATATGTTAAGTTAAATAAAGAGAGCAGAACGAGTAACTTAGTATGACGTAATAATGTCTGATTTTTTGTTTACATTTGTTCCTTTAAGAAGTATATACCAGAGATTATGCTAATGCTAATGTGAAGTGTGAAACTATTCGAACAAACTACATCAAAAATTTTATTTTATGTAACATTACAAGATTTTAAATTTATTTGCCAGAGTTTACTCTGAAATTTTTTTGTACAATGAAGAACACATTTCTTGTAGTAATTACAAGTTTAGTTACCATTTAATGACACAACTACACGTATATTTTTTATCGGAGTAAACATGTCATTCTGGTAAACTATATTTGAGAAACTGAAAATTGATTGTTACAATTTTATTTGTAAAAACACAAGTTTCCAGGACCGGGCAAGCCAAGTAAGGGAAAGTTACATATAACTATTTTACATTTTTTTTCTTAGATCCCAATTGTGTGTTAGCTGCTTTGCATTGAGTGTAAATAGAAGCGAGAAAAGGGTCATGGCATGGATAGGAACTGAACAGCAAAAAACCACTATGTGCTCCATGGCACCATTTTGTACACACCTAATTTTGTTGAGGTACACGTCAGAGATGCAGCTCACGAGACTGAAGTCGACGCAGCACAGTGACTAGGTATCGACAGCTAGGTCGATAACGCTCAAGACTCTACAGATGGGGAGATACAGCGAGAACGAGTGGAGGTTCAGCGTGACAGCTGTTTCAAGTGCAGAAATGAAGATGTGGCATACTGAGTGAGAAGTACGACACATAAGGTACTGTGGCGAAAACACAATAATTTTATACTCTTCTCAATAGTCAATGCTGAAGCTAATGAATAGTGTTTTATACAATGAAGAGAACCCATGTCTATATTGGAGACATGTGTACTGTGTTCAGTACACAAAGGGAAATGAACATTTATCATCGTAATAATGTTTATTATTTAATAATATCGTGTTCATTGATGTGTTAAATATTAGTTTATTTTTGTTAATAGTACCATTAATTTATATTTTAGACTTGCACTAAATAATTCAAGAATGACTGAACATTCTGAAATAATGTTATCGCAAGGGGGGAGTAATTCTGTGACATAACACAGAAACCCAGGTTAACTCAGTCAGTTATGTAAAGAGACCTACTCGACTGTTTTATTTATGTCAAGCTTTGTTTCTTTCTTTTCAGTAGGTATGTTAGACGGGAATTGTGTTATATATTGATTTTAAAGACAATTTTTTTAATAGTAGTGAAGTGTGGTATAGAGTGCACCATACACTAAAACTTTGGGCTAGGAGAAACTGATTCTGAGAAACGCTCAGAAAGTATAGCTGAACTGTTGCATAAAGAATGCTGTAGTGAACGGACATGTTTAAGATAGTTCCAGTATTTTCGGCGATGATTTTAGAATCACGATGCCAGAGACGTTGCGATGGAGCTAATGTGAGGCTTCAGTAGCTGAGGATCAACGAGGGAGCACCATATTTTCAGATTTTCCACTTCAAAGGAAGGTGACTGGAGTCATCACTATTTCCAGCTACCAAGTCCCAGCCAGCTCTGTAATTCTTTGCAATGCAGCCGACTGGAAAATAAATGAACCATCAGTTCATTTATATTCATTTGTTTTATTTTCCTTTAACTATATTTGTCTAATAACAGTAATTTATAAATGGGCAGCTATGTAAGTGTTGCTAAGAACACCCACACGAGTCCGACCTTTAACGTAACAAGGCTGATATTTTCTTAAGTATTTTTTTGTTTGTCCTGTTCACACACAAACCCTTTATATTGCTCCTGGGTACTTGATGGGTGAAGGTGCACGAAGTACATATTACAGGTGTAAACACAATTCCCGAACCTAGTATGGTTGTTTTATTGTGTGAGATTTGTGATTTGAACGTAAACATTATAATGCTAATAAAAACAACTGAGATATGTTAAGACCAGACCAAATTTTACCTTAAATTGCTAGAAAGTCAATTTAACACAACAAATTATTCACTAAGCTAGTGTGGCGCCCATTCTTTTATTAGAGGTGAATTAACATAGTTTGCTTCACGACGTGAGGCTAAAAAGAAAACTGTTAAGATCACAATGGCAACCGGATACAAGATGACAGACGAGGCTCCGCAGCCTCCAGACTGTCCCAGTAGCCCCATAATCTATCTACTAATGTTATAACCTTCCACACAAATTTTAAGATGTTGGGCCACATTTTGAGTGCGACATGTTGTTTATTTCTCATTTGTGTAAGAGGATTTATTGAACAACCTGTAATTTATTCAATATCTTTGTATATTATTGTACAAAATTAGCTGGTGTACAGTAATGTGTTTCTACGCATACATATGTGTAATTTTAGTGCTATTGAAACCAGTTTTATGAATTTTTATTGTTACCGAAACCACCGATGTGTAATTTCATTTCTACCAAATCCACTAATATAATTTTCTGTATGATCAAAACCTCACGTGTTTTTTTTTTTTTTTTGACAAAACGAAATCTCCCTTTTTTCTACAAGAAGAAAGCAGTATGTTTGCATTGTAGTTTTGTAGTTTTCAGCTAGTGTTCCATCTTAAATATTGTCGTCTTACAATTCTTGCAAAACAGTTCTTTGTACCTCCTGTAAAGTTAGATACTTTTCACATGGGAGGTATTTTCAGACAAGCTTCGACGTGTTATTTCTGCGTTCTTCACAGCTCCTTTTTAAAAATACTATAAAAGACTCCCACACATAAATTATTCCGTAGTTGTTTTTCTATGGATAGCTGTGTGTAAATATTGTGATAGCAACGATTCTAAAGCAATGTTTGTGATGCTAGTTTTATTGTACCTTTTAGACACATACGAGTTTTACAGTGCAGTAATTACTGTTAATAGTGGGATAGTGAGTTAACATTATAAACACAAATTTGAAAGAAATTGGGAAGTGTTGAGTGAAAACAAATGAAGTTTTCACATAAGTTACAAAAGAGTTTCTGAAATGATTTAAGTTCTGTTGAAACAATATTATAAATTCTGAGTTGGTTAAGGCAAAGTTATTGTAACGAGGACTTTTTTAAATTGTCTTGATATTGCTCTCAACTACTGTTTTAGTGAACCACCTACATTACCATTTGATAAGATGAAATCTTTTAGCTAAACTTTTCAACAGTCACAGTATGTAAATAATACATGCTCTCATCTGCAAGGTATTGCATCACAAACTACTGTAGTTTTATCAAAATGTTTGTAGTCAAGTAGACTGTAAAATGTAACTACGTAATAATTATAAGAATTTATTAGACAGGTACTTTGGAAATTTCGTTGGAATTAGAAGAATTCATTTAAAAATAATGAAATGTCACACTTTTGTTATGTGCAAAGTTGGAATTATAAGTACGTATTCCAAGCAATAATCGTCGAGTATAAATATGAACATGGACACCACCTTTTTATCATTGTATTTCTATTATAACAAATGTAATGGATGTATGAACTGTGTTACTGCAATTTAGATAAAATATTGTACTATTTCTGCTCAGAGAGCAAAAACAGTGATGTTTGGTTATCATAGAAGGAGGGAAAACTGCCCTAAGAATTTAAAGGCATTGGCTGTCTCAATATTCAAGCAGGAAGAAGATAAGGAAAGGCCCGTCAGCTACAGACCTGCGAGTCTTACATCCAATAATCCAATATATTTTATGTTCTTTGATAATGTTTTCATAGTTTTGACTTATTTTTGTTGGGCAGGTTTGAAAACCAGCAGTTCTGTTTGCTTATTTATTTACATATGGCAATCCCAGAATTCGAACTGAGCCCTACTTCCACCTATCATGACATCACGATGTAAGCAGATAATTAGACTTGCCAATCATGTAAATTGCTAGATTTCAGGGTGAATTTTAGTTGTAAATATAGACACAGTTACAGTTTTCCAGCTTTTGTCAATAAGAACAAAAGTAATAACTGCTCTACCAAAAAAAATGGCAGGGCAATGTTGAAGATGAAATGTTACGAATAATTGTTTCTAAAGTAGAAAATGGAAAGGCGGCGATATAGAACATATAACGGTATATTATGATACAATCCCAAAAATATATTTTGATTGTAAAGTAACTGTAGTCCTAAGAAGACTGTGTGTTAAGGTAGTTTGCCATTCAATATATTATAATTTTTGATAATTTTATGTCCATGCAGGCCTAATGCTTGCTATTTCACAGTGAACCGTCACCTTTGTTGTAAATGTGCATAAACAGTAATTGACTTACAAAAATTTGCAACGTTGTTGGTTTACTGTACCAAACTGACAAATATTAGGGACAGATCCCCCACACCATCATTTAAGGGAGGGCGGACAGGGTTTTCACTATAACTTTTATTCAATATTTTGTGTAGGAGTTATTGTTTATTTTGTAAGCAAAAACAGCAACTTAGTATTACCATCAAGAAAATTATTTTTGGCTTTCACAGCTTTGCATAAAGTTACTTTTCAGTCGGTACGATACATACCCCGTCTGACTGTTATTCATCTGCTTTAACTGTATTGTGCCACAACTAACACGTCTACGCGGCTTTTCGGCCGCTCTGTAATAACACCGCACTCATTTGCCTCGTACATTCTCAAATATGCTGCTGGATAAAATAATGTTTTCTTTCATCCGTGTCAGTGTCGCTAGAAACAACATATTTGATGGATTGGTTGGTGTAGATGTTGGTCAGTTTCCCAATTCCCTGTGTGTTTGAGTTACAATTAACGTTTTTCATAGCACCCCTCGGTTTCTGAAATATTGCAAATATTTTCACAAAAGGAAGACTACCACTTTTGTCTGTCGTCTCACACTGCTGGCTTCTTTTTATATCCACTGAAAAATTTACTGTTGTAAATGTATATATTTTAAAATGTGTTATGATTGTTAAAAAGATTTAGAATTTACCAAATATGAGGAATGATTTTCATACCTACCAAACTAGAACAACAAACCATATGAATGTACCATTTATCAAATATACTACATACAAATATGAACTATCACATCACTGCCATTAAGACATATAATACATTTTCAAATAAAATACTGCAGTTGCATTTTAAAAAATTGAAAAGTAAACAAAGTGCTATAAACAAGAAACCTCTAGATAGTTTAACTGGATTTTGTTTCATGTAATGAGGTGATTGTATTATAGATTTAACATTACATTTTAACTATGATTTGATTAATATATATAGTGTGCATAACCTATATGACAGTCTGTTGCAGCACATTGTTAGTTAATGATAAATGAATAAATTACATTGTGTCGTTTGTATCTGTATCCGCCTCCGTTTTTATCCGTTTGTGTTGTCTTCATTCAGCAATGATCACTTAACAAGTAGGGCCTATACAGTTTTTTATATCTGTCCTCTTTCAATTGTCTTGCTTTTTTTCTGGTTCGTAAATTGAATACCTCTCCGAAATTGATTATATTTATGTATTTGTTGACAAACAATACTTTTTTTTGTGTTGCTTTTCATTTATATCGGTTTTCAGTGGCATTTGCTAGCAGTAGCATAGATCCACAAAAATTTAATTGTTTATAATAAATTGCCATTGCAAGATTCGTTCAAATATCACATTATTGAGGCCTTTGAAAATATTAGTCAATAAATTCTGGAAAAGTCGTTATAAGTCTTCGAATTTTAATTACAAGTTGCTGTTATAACGCAGTTAGTTGTCAGTTATTTGTAATTCATATCCTTTAAATATAAGCTCAGTCTGTTTTGTAGAAATGTTGTCTCCTATACAGTCAACTCTCAATTTTACGACCGCGGAAATAACAACCCTCTCGAAGAAACGACCCTTCCCGCAGGAACCGTGAAAAATCAGAAAAAATTACTTAAAAAGTTAAAAAAAAAAAAAAAATACAACTTTTAAATTTAAAGAAATAAGCAGAAAAATAAGTGGATTTATTACGGCCCCAAAGTTGCAGTTATTTTTTCCGAAAACTGTACCGTCGTACACATGTGTTTCTTCTAAAAATAGACGTCGCCTCGCCGACACTCAGTCCCCCTCCCCTTCCTCGGCGGCCGGGCGGACGGCCGACCGACTCCCCGCCCGGCCGCACTACCCTGCTCTCCGGTGAACGACGGCCGGCCGGCCCCTCACCTGCCCACGTCTTTCCATTAGCGACTGGCCACTACGATAAGGCAGTTAACTCACCCCTTTTTCATTACATGCGCACCGTAACTTTTACACCAGTGTGATTCTCCGTACCTTTGGATACGCTAGCCATTTTTTTCTGCCTGTGTTTACGATTTTGATCCGTGTTCTGTTTTCTGGACTTCTCCTGATTTTAATTAATGTTGACGACTCGTGCTTTCATTTTTTGGAATTTGATTCGGTAACATTTTGGTTTGTGGTTTTGAACGATTGTTGACGACCTTGCTATTTTTTATTGGCTTCGGATTTCGGACTTTCAGTTTCAACAAAATGTCTGGAAAGAGAACATTCTTGGCACTTATGAAGAAGTATGAGATTATCTAGGAAGTGGATGAAAACAAGATCACCAAGGCAGAAATAGCACGACAGCATGGGATTCCGAAGTCGACGCTATTTACGATTTTAAAAATGAGAGGAACTCATGCAGGCAGCTGAGAAAGAGGGCCATGATGTAAAGGCCAAGAATTTGAAGAATGCAACACATGTAAACCTAGAGCAAGGTATGTTGGAATGGTTCGGCCAGCACAGAGGAAAAAATGTGCCGATAAACGACCAATGATGTTGAGGAAGGCCGATGAATTTGCTTTACGGTAAGGGATAGAGGACTTCAAGTGTTCAAATGGGTGGCTCGAGCGATTCAAAAAAAGGCATGGTATATCATGTTACAAGGTGGTTGGTGAAAGTGCATCTGTCGACCCAACATTGGCTAGTGACTGGGTATCTGACCGGGCCGTGGGTTGTGTTGAGCTGTGTGGGTGCGAAAAAGACAAGTTAGGGCTTACCGCAGGGAACGGGGAAGATTTTCCCAGGTACAGAGTGCTGACCGGCTGCAGATGGTGCATGTACCCTGTATTTGGTTTGTATGTTTGTATCTGATGATCCGAGAGATTTCTAGTTTAAAGTAATGTCGTGGTGTTGTTGTTCCTCAGCAGGAGGATGGATATATTTGTTATGAAAATTAAAGGTGGGTTCACGAGCTTTATTTCTGTTTGGTTATAACGAGAGGTAATTATAAAATTCCAGTTTGTCAATTCAAACTTTCATGCTGTTCTCTAGATAGCGTGGAATATTTCGACACTCTTTTATTTAAGGCCATGTGAGGCCGAGTTCATAAATTTCTTTCTTTGTTATTGTTTGATTATTATTGTATTGTAGTAATCGCCTGTTTTTTTTTTTTTTTTTAAGTTGTTGAGGTAAATAAACCATTGTGTTATTTGAAAGCATTCACGTTTCTTTAAGAAGTTTGTCGCTGGTGTCAACTATAGTGGTAATTGTTTTGAATAGTGTTTAGTACAATAACTCTATTAGTACAATAATTTATTTTCTTAATGCTACAGAAGTGGTTTACGTAGGAACTACTGATTGTAAAGTTATGTTTACATGCGAAAAGACACCTCACACATGGCCGCATTAATGATTTCCAGTATCTCCCTTAATAATTTTTATTACGAACAGCTGTCATTTGATTTAAATTCTGAGCTAGTCTAGCAATTGTTCAAGGTTGTTTATAGTTTGTTTACCCCCTTGTTGCGAGTTGCTGTTGTTTGTTTACATTTGATACCCCCCCCCCTTAAGTACAATGTTGATGTACAATAACACTTACATATTTTTTTTTTTAGTAATTATTTAACATTTTCTATGCTTTTTTACACATATAGATAATTTTACACAATTCACAATTTGGTTTATTATTATTGTTATTCACTAGATTTATGTATTTTTCACCCTTTAACTTTATTAATGGAGGCAC
Source organism: Medauroidea extradentata (assembly GCA_003012365.1). Lineage (NCBI taxonomy): Eukaryota > Metazoa > Arthropoda > Insecta > Phasmatodea > Phasmatidae > Medauroidea > Medauroidea extradentata. The sequence continues at coordinate 1,863 of PNEQ01029054.1, read as the reverse complement.
CGGTCACAGTGATCCGCCTTGCTAGTTGAATTTACACTCATTTATTATTTTATCCCCTCCCCCCTTCGATTAGCACACCTTAACATTTTGGTGTAGTCACCGAATAAAGGTGACTAGTTATTCCTATAATTATCCCCGCTTTATTTTTTTTTTCCTGTTTAACATATTTTTGGTGGAGGTACCGGGTAGTTTCTCAGGGTTAATGTGAACTTAGTCGTGGTCTCTTGGGTTAATAATTTTTTATTATTAATCCTGGTTCACCTGACTAGTTTGTTTTTTCTCTGATAAACTGGATATGTGTGTGTTGTGGCAGGTAGTAGGTCAAGGTCATATTTGTTTACATTGGTAATGTATAAAGTTAAGATGCATGCTGCATGTTTAGATTAAGTAGTATTAAGTAATAACATAATAACAGAGAACAGTTATGTTTTATTTAATTTTTTTCAACTGAATAGAATTTTTTTTTTCGTGTCACTTTGGAAATAATTTAGTTTTGTTTTAATCATTTTTTCCATGTATAAGGAACGAAAGTTACGAAACAGGCGATTACAAACAGGGTCGAATTTGTCACCAGTAATTAAGAAAAGGAACCGACCGTGTGTGGGCTGATTCACATGCAACATTTTTTGGCGTGACACGCCATTTTTAGGACTGACACGCCGAAAACGAAAAATCAAACCTGTTTGAATTCCCGGAATGATGGCACGTTAGAACTGCGCGTGTGTGGGCTTGTTCATTCCAAGACTGACATGCGCATGCGCAGCAATGGGCCGGTGTGCGAAAGAGAAGGTGAGCGTGTCACACGAAGCAGTCTGTTTCTTGAGGCGGGGGCATTTGTTGGTTGTCAACAATGGTGTCTGCACAACGATTGAACTCAGTGGAGTTCATGACTGACTTCATTAAACTTGTATCAGTCCTTACCTGAACTGTGGAAAGTAAAAGTCCTGAATACAGCAACAAATATAAAAAGGAAGAAGCGTATCGAAAAATGGTTGAGCTTGCCAAAACAGTTGACGGAGAAGCAACTGTAGAGTTAGTAAAAAATAAAATAAACACCATTAGAGGATGCTTAAGGAAGGAGATAAAGAAGGTTTCGGCATCTAAAAGGTAGGTTAATAGTAATAAAACTGTAATAATATTTTATTTTAGTAATACAGATACAATATGTTACATTTTAAATTGCTGAAAATAATGCTACAAAAGCTTGCAAACCAGATACGTAATAATTTAACAAAGAAGATTAATAATACCCAAATTACGGCTTATCAATGATAATTAAATAAGTATTCTGGTGTTATTGTTCAGGTCTGGGGCATCAACAGAAGACATATACGTGCCGAAATTGTGGTACTTTGACTTGCTGAAATTTACGTCCGACCAAGAAGAAGCACGGAAATTGTTTACAAACATTCCTGATGATGGCGTCGAAGGTGCGGAATCTGAACCCATACAAGAAGATACCGAGAATGCAGAGAATGTACAGTCACCACTTGCAGAAGAAGCAGTAACAACTCAGGTAAACAGCTTTCCGTAACCCTACGTAACAGTGCTTTCGTATCAACAATGCTGTGTACATTGTAAACAAATATTATTCTAATATGTTATAATGCTACCTTACACTTTTAAATTACAGTACTAGCTCTTTACATTTAGTTACCATGGCTATACCTAGCAGCAACCATCCTATCTTGCCAGGATACCTTTCCATTACCGTTAAAATATGATACATAGTCTTGTCTTGCCTGCTTGGCTCTGTCAGTGGTATTTCGTGCTTGGCCTATTTGTAATTCACCAAATGTACTTGTTGGTAAGTCATTTCGCCAAGAGCCTGCACGTATTGTGCCACTGTCAATGTCTTCTCCA
>PNEQ01029053.1:0-20637 GCA_003012365.1 Medauroidea extradentata | reverse complement strand
TCGCTCTTCTCTTCTCGTACCCACGACACTGAGGTAAGAGCTCGTAACTCTATCACTGAACTTTCAGCTAGCCGAGGACATACCGAATCCAGCAATATACGACGGATGAATCAGAGGGCGCGTTTGTGCGAGCACGTGGTCAGCGTAGGTACAACGAGCACGTGGTATGTGTGTGAAGGAGAATAGTGCCACCACATTGGTTAAACATACACTAGCTATTTCAACTAACCTGGACACTATGATAAGATGCATTATCAAGCACCAACACTATTGGTTCCTTAATCATTGGCAACAACTTGGTTTGTAGCCGTTCTTCGAACAGGTTTCCATTCATATTCCCATGGTAATCTGCACTTTTATTTGTAGATGCAAACACCAACTGGGCACCTTCAACAAAACCATTTCGGGAACCTGCATGAAGAACGATAATTAGTTTCCCTTCATCCAGGTTCTTTGGTTTGCATGTGAAAACTGTTTTATCCTGCCAAGTCTTTGTTGGGAACCCTTAAAAAGATGACATACAAAACAACAAAATAAAAACCAATTGAACAAATGGTATGTACAATAACATAGCAATGAGTCTTATTGATGCTACTTGCTAACATTTTGAAAGCGTGCTTCACTTACTTTTTGAAAAGAACCATGTATCATCTAGAAACACAAAGTGAAGCTTTGTTCTTGAAATTTACGGTACTGCCTCAAGAACGAAATTCTGCTAGCAGTAATATTAGGATCTTCAAGCAACGCTCTCTTGCCATCAGTTCGTTGCCATGAAAAACCTTTTTCTTTCAGCAAATTTTGTAATGTTGTCCTGTTTCCACTGAACCTGTTTGTCCGCTAGCAATAATTGCTGAATGTACAGTGTGCAAAGTCAAGTGTTCTCCTGCAATGAAAACAGCTATTATTCTTTTTGTATATGAAATAAATAACTCTGTGTGTGTGTGTGTGTGTGCGTGCATGTGTGTGCGTGCGCGTGTGTGTGCGCGCGTGCGCGTGTGCGTGCGTATATATATATATTTGTTTATTTATTTTCAACTTTTCAGTTTAGGCCTATTTTTTAAAATGTGGGAAAAATTTAAACAAAATATTTCTTTTGATTGTAATTATTTGTACTTTTGTTACCTCTACATTTCCTAGGTGTTAATTTTACACAGGAAGTAACAGGAAAATATAACAGTATAATCAGTGTTGATTAGGAAAACGAGTATGCTAATGCTTAGGAATTTAGTGAGCATGTTTGTTATTGTGTGAGAAATCAACCATGATAGGCCCTAATAACTATTAACGATGAAAACATGATTACAGGAATTATAAGCAGGCTATGCTAGTCCACCAGAGCATACTTATAAACAGTATGCTAGCATTGTATCTTAATATTCACTGTATTTTATGCTTTCTGTATTAAGTACATTAGGGCCATTTTAATGTGACACAGATTGAGTATACGTACAGCACAAAAAGCTTTAACCCGTATGAAAATAAATATTTTATATCTGAAATTGCCAGATCTGGGACAGATCTGATCTAATGTAAATTTCCCGATTCCCTATGCCAGATCGACCTTACATCTAAACAAAACCCATATTCCAATCATATAACATAACATTTTTTTTCACGAGGGAACTAAGTTAGGCCTATACAATTTATCCTAGTTAATATAAGCAACTAAATTTTGACACATACCTCTGTCATACATGCCGTATTTTATCCTCCTAATAACTCTTTGCCCAAATTCATCTATCTCTCTCTTCGTATACATTTTTGTTATTTTTTTCCCAGGAGTTGTTTGGTCTCCTGGATTTGTGTTCAAGTACCTTAAAAACACCCCATTTACATTATGTTTTCTACAATTACTCAATTATGAAACCTATTTGTGGCAATAACACGATAGAATAGGCCTAAGCCTATGCAAAAATGTTTCTCACAAATAGGGCCTATAGGTAAAAGTTATAATAATAATAATAATAATAATAATAATAATAATAATTGCTAGGCAGGCTACATAATTAAATCTAGTGGCAGTCACAACAAATGGGCCCACATGGCCGTATGTACTATTTTGTAACATAGGTTTTTAATTCATGTTCCCCTATTCACTTAAAATTCAGTTAAACTTGTTGTCTTATAAGCTAGGCCTAGCATATTTATTGCCATACCTTAAACACTCTGCCTAATGAGTTTAAGTTTACCGAATGAAATTTAACTTAATGTATGTATTTATTATTTGTTAGCGAAAGAGATAATATAGGTCTGGCTTCTGTAAAGTAATTCAGCCTAAATATGCACTTGTTTTGGTCTACTCATTGCCTAATTGTCCTGGCGATGCCATTATTTTATTGCTTATTGGTGCAACAAAAATTAATCCAAATGTAACACTACCGTAATTTTCAAGAAATGAATCAAAATCGGAAAAATTTGATGCTAATACCCACGCACAAACTCAGCACGTGTAGGCCTAACTTATATAGGTATATATATAATCACATACATAATTTATCGGCACTTACTTTGCAACTCTTTTTGATGAAATCCGAAGCAATCGGCCAGTCGTTTCAAGCTTTGAACAACTTTCGTGTTCTCCCTTTAGAATCATGTTTTCGAGGCTATTGTAAACATGCACAATATCTTGCTGACGTTGGCGATTACATATAGTATTTTTTAGTCGTTCCATTTCAATTTTATATCACAGAACGTAATTACTAAAAAACGTCACACTAAAACCCGGTACACACGCTCAGAAAATTTCTATCCCGCAATAGTCCCGCACAAAACAACATGGCCGTCACGCGATTTCGGCAGAGATAAATAATCATTTATTTATTATTATTTCTACTGTGTAAGTTAACAAACTCGGAACAATAAATACATTTAGTATGGTTATATATAATGCATAAACAATGTAGGCCCTACTGTTTTATGGTTTTTTGCTCATTGAATATTTATTTTCTTATTTTCACTGTGCACTATTTTATTTTCCTGCTGCTGTGAGCAAGAATATGTGTTAATCAGTAATGCCACCGTTACTGCACATGGTAGCCAGCTGATACTCCATTGACTTTAAAGCGACACACTATTTACATTATACATTAAATATGTTGGCAGCAGCAGCTGTCAATATCTGGAAACTTTATGTGGTACAGAGTATAACAAAGTTTTGTGTGTGGGTGAACAATTATGAGCAGCAAGTATGGAAATGAAACTCAAAATAATTTAAATAAAAATTATATATTATTATTGTCTTTGGCTTGATTTATTTATTGAACTACAGTCATTTAAAATTAAAATTTTTCATAACTACTCAGAATTGAAGTAATCAAGAATTGAAGCATCGAGAAAAATATGGCTGGAATCGAGAATCAAAAGAAAAATGGAATGGTCCCATCTCTAATAACTTATAATACAGTACATGCCTGAATTTAACTTGCATAAAAAATACCAAGGAAAACCTTAACCCTGCAATGCTACACTGTCAAGTCTTTGTAGATTAAATGAAGTTGTTTGGATTTTTTATTTGTTTGAAAAATTTAGTTTTTTGATAAGTGTTCTTGAATTTTTGAATTCATTTATAGTAGTTAGTATTCAATTATGTACATTTCTGATAAGTTATGCCTTGTTGGGTGGAAATCAAATTTTTTGGCATAATCATGGAAAGTGTGTTACGACAGAGATGGAGACGCGTAGGAATGTGAGAATGGTCTATAACCATATTTAGCAATCTAATTGGTTGAGATATTTTCTAATCGTGGGATTGTTATGTAGGCGATTATTTCTGCTCTTCAGTAACGTATTGGTACTAGAGTCAAATTGTTGGGCTCACATTCGGATGGACTCGGGTTTGATCCCTGGTTCCGGACATCCTGATTTAGGTTTTCTGTGGTTTCCCAAAATTGCTCCAGGCAAATGCTGGGATAGTTCCTTAACAAAGGCCATGGCAAATTTCTCTCCCAGCTCCTGTAATTATACCAAGTTGTGTGGTCTCTAAATGACTTTGCTGTCGATGAGACATAAAGACCACTTACTTTACCATACCTCAAGGCAAATGCCCCCTTATGTGCTCTCGTTACAAATAAATATTGTGTAGGTAAATAATAAATTATTTCATAGGCACTGTGAGTGGTCAATGTAGGCCCACAGGTCCTTTTATAATGAAACAAAATTATGGAATTGCTCCAGAAATGGAGGTTTCAGGACACTGGTGTGGTGCAGAATAGCTGTTGCTATTATTTTCTTTTGTATTTGCTTCTCAACCAAAGTTACTTAAGTGAAAAATAATTATGATCTCAGAATTAGTAATTGTTTCATTTGCTATGGTTGGGCAGTTCTACTTGACATGTGAATTGTCATGGTTGGGCAGTTTTATTTGACATGTGAATTGTCGTCTTTGTCTAGTGTTGTGTTGACTTGTGACGGATTGGTATGGCGCCTGGTGTGTTGAAAATTGAATCTGATAAAACTGTTAAGACTTTTTGAGTAAAATTATGTATTTTTTGTTCATTGAAACATTCTTCAGAAAATATGATTTTTTTACACTTAATTTAAAATAAGATGGAAAGCTAAAAAAAATTAAAAACATTCTAGTCGTATTGGACATAACTAAATGCAGACAATGATGTAATCTAACAAGTAAATTACGTAAACCAGTGAGGAAAGTGGGCAGAATAACTGATCTGGCTAGGTCTGCATTCTTCATAGTATGTAATATCTTGTTTAAATAAATGCAAATTATGAACAAGTAGTTTTAATTTAATTTACCACGTAATGAGTACAGTAAATGTCCCCCAACCTGGCAGATGTCAAAATCGTTCGTTCTGATTTAAGAAGTGGTTTATTTCTTCATTTATACAGGCTGGAAGCCATTAAATGATCTGTAGTAATTAATCTATGGTACAGAAGGCAAAATTGTAACTGACTTACTTAAATAAAATATTTCATTCTGAAATCAGATGTATTTGTTAACTGCAATAAATGTTTAAAAAACACAATTTTTTTTTAATTTTGAGAAACTTACTGATTTTTTTAAGAAAAGTAAATTTCAGATATTTTTTGTATATCCGTGTAACTATATACGTTTCTTAAAGTAACCCTTGATATCTTATTTGTATGTGAATTAATTCATTTCAGTTCGTAAGTTTTTCATTATTTTTACATATTTTGTATAATACACAAATTTTTATTTTTGTTCATCTAGCTACATGATTCGAAACTGTGGAAGCTTAAAATTTTGCATGCTATAAAATGCCTTCATAAGTAATGTTAACAATACCATCACTGTTATATACAATACGTATAAATAATTAAGGTTTTAGTTACAATAATCCTTAATTAACTATATATGACACCAGAATGTTTTTTTTTTTTTGTGGTTTCGTTGTGTATTACAGTTTTCTGTTACAAGTGGGTAACATTTATGATGTATACGTGAGTATAGTGTGCTGTATTTCTGACAGTTTTGTATTTTCTAATTGCAGGATATAATGGTCGAGCTGTATAAAAAAAATGTTTGGAATGATGCCAAAACAGTAAATGTAATTTCGACAGCATGTTTCTCTAAGTTCTCAAAGGTAATACAATGCATTTAAATGTTAGGTACAGTAAATCTTTGTTATCTGTGTACTAATAATCTATTAAGCATGTTCACTGCGACATTTTAAAAGTAAAGTTTCCCGTAATTTCAAACTTGGTTTAATGACCCTAAAACCTTGATTAAGCATCAGTAATATCTTAAATCTCTGCCTTAATTTAACATCAGCTCAAACTCAGTTTGAAGAAGTTGGGCAGTTATTTTATAAGGCATGTATGTAACTCTTGTAATGTTAGTAAATATTGCAGGTAGTTCACTTTTGAATTATTAAGGGCTGCATCCCACTTGAATAGCTCATATAATCATGAGTTTATTGTACTTATTGCGTGTTTATTACTACATTTAATGCATAGTGTACTCTTTCTTGTCTTACATGAGAAGGGAATGGAATAATTTTTTTCTTCAGAGTGAACTGATAAATAAACTTTTTGAATAATTCTGTGATGTCTGTATTGGTACACATTTGTATCATAAAAGTTGGCATTCCAGTATCTAAAATAGATCATAGCTATACTGGATGTCCAGAAATGGCAGTATAATAAGCACACACGTGAATTCTGGTATAAATTAGAGACACAAATGTTAGCGGCAAAATGGTGTACAATGACATTTTACATGCACAATGTGGCAATACAGCACAGTATAATTCCCCTCTTGTGCTACACAGATATCTTACTACAACTGTTCTGTTCTTATCCTGAGCATTCCAAACATTATTCTTTTACTTGATGTAATATACATAAAATATCTACCGTAATATGTGGACATATAGCGCAAGTGGGACTTTCTCCTTAATGTGTTGTCACGTTGTGCAAGTAAAATTTTGTCGTGCAACATTTTGCCAATAAAATTTACGTCGCCGATTTAGCCCAGAATTCACCAGTTTTTGGATGCTCTGTACCGCTACTTACATGTAGATTACATAAATGTTTCTGGTAGGTGATAACATTAATTTTTTAAAGCCATTTGAAAATGTTAACGTTTACTTTTATAAACTTGGTCACAGCTAGACCACATATCACTATTTGCATCAGTATTTTGGTTTAGACACTTTTTCTATGTGTGCCTAATGTATAATGATTGGTAACACTGCAGTCAGTTTTTTTATACAGTATATATTGTTTTTCTCCCAAGATGAATACATGTTGATCATAAAGAAATAGTTGTGGAGTGAATTGAGAGCTTTCATAAAGAATGTGTTTTCATCTAAATTTGGATTTATGTGCATTAGTCACACAACAGTGTGATGTTTAAAAGTGTAATAATTTCTGTAGAACTGCAACAGCCACCAGGTTGGAAGTACAGTATCTGCATTGTGACAGGCACTTAATAATTTGTCTTTGAGCGGTTTCTGGTCCTTTTTCCTCCTGCCTTTTAAAACTATATTTTAAGTTTTGCTGTACCAAAATATCAAAATATTTTTACTTCTTTATTCTGCCCAGCTGTATGTGGTCTTCTATTAACTTCATGCTTATTGGTTAGAGTAACTCCTTTGTAAGTTAGATTTTTCCAATTTCAGCTCGATGACATTTTTTTAGAAATACAGTGAACCCTCGATAACTCGGACTAAAAGGGGGGAGAAGCTGTCCGAGTTACGATTTGTTCATGTTATCGAGGGGTGTCCGGAGAGGTGGGGTAATCAGTCATTAATCACAAGAAATGCGAAGAAATTAGTACGCTATTATTTCTACAAGCAAAAGAGGCTGCAATAAATACTGTTTTGTACGTAACTATCGTATCAAGTTACGGGAGGGCCACCATGCAGTGGGAAAATTAACGTAACGTGGAGGACTATAAAAGAGTGTCAAACAATGTGGGCAGTCAGATCTTTATTTATTTTTTATGTTGCTACTTCTGGCTGATCCTTTTTTTTTTATCTCTGCGCTAGAAGCTGGCACCTGGCACCCTTCTATCACATAAAAGTTTTCGTCTGGCTGGCGACAGCCAATGTGCGTGCACGTGTGAGAGAGATAAGAAATGATAGTTGGAGATAAGCTAGGGAGGTTGCGAATGGAAGTAGTCAAGGTCAACCGGTACAGTCTCATGCAATACAAACACCGCACGTGACCACACGCATCTCACACAAGATGTTTACATTGAAAAATACCTTACGTCCGTATGTCACAGCGTAGGGGCAGCAGCCAACTGCTAGCCTGATAGTTACTCTTCCCGCCTTCAAAGTTACAAATGTATAAAAATAATTTTCCTCGTATACATGAATAAAAACGGTACTGTAATTAACAATCCTTCTGGGTCACTGTACATTATGTGAACATATTATTTTAACAGTGCTAATTTTAAAATTTAATTTTATGTATGTAAATTGCATCATAGAACACATAATTTACAGCCGTATTCTTACACAAATTGTCATATCATAAAGCAATAAAATAATCATGTTCTACAGAGTTACCATATTTACTTCCGTAATCACCGCATATTTTTGACAAAATTTTAGTCCCAAAAAATGGGGTGCGGCCATTATAAAGGGTTTTCAAAAAACTACCTTCTAAATTTTTTTGTGTAGAATATAACAAATGTACATTTTTTTCTATATTTACTCGTTCATAACGTGAACATTTCTTCTAAAATAAAGAACAAGATTTTGTCGGTGTATAGTAAAATGGAAAAATTTAAGTCTACAAAATCTTGTTAATCTATTCATGTGCGTCACTCAATGAAAATCGTTTAAAATTATCCCGCATAAGACATTTACATTTTACAGTCCAATACATGTACCCTATTATTTCCCGTGAAGTAGTTTATAAACAAATCCGATTCACGCTTAAAACGTTACAACTCTCCAGATGCTGTTACGTTATCAACAGAGCATCATCATCATCAACCAGTGAGCGTGACTCATTGATCATCGTGTCTGGCTTGGGCATGGATGTTGTGTTGTTCTTTCACCACCCACATCGGCTCTTGAAAACATTGTTGTTAAAGGGTCGTAAAACCTCCTCACCAGTTTTTCTACATCGCAATGCAAAGCAATGATTTTTAATTTTTCTTTTTAATGTCCGGGACAATTTGTTTTGCAACCCTGAATTCATTGTACATACCAGAACAAAATAATTTTCCGTTTATGTGTTATTGTAACCCGTAGTTACCGTCGTTTCACAAGCACCACATTGAAATGTTTATTTACAACACATGTGCGTGCCTGGCTCGTTGGGCGAAGAGGTAGGAAAGATAAAGAAGTGAGAGGTCGGCCTGCTGTATTGCATCTTTACTTACGCGTCGCGCACCTCGCTAGCAACATTTTACCACACGGAACTTGCCAGATATTTACTGTGGTATTATTAAAGGCTAAGTAGCAATGGACAACTACGTTATAAAGTTTAATACTGTTCTAAAATATAATGTGATGAATTTAAATCCAGCAGAAACGATTTTTTATGTCTTTTAACCAAAAAATAATTAAAAATTATTAAAATTTTTTAAAAATTCTGTCCGAGTTATCCGAAGTCCGGGACATCGAGGTCCGAGTTATCGAGGGTTCACTGTATATCAGTCTGTATTAATTATGTGTAGTGTGATTAATAGTAATCATCCTCAGACCGGCCATTTATTAAATGATTTTGTAGAGTAAGTACAGTACATAGTACGTAATTGGTTATTAAAACAAAATTTTAATTTTTTTTTAGTTCGATAAATAAAAATGCTGAAGTACGAATTGTATGTTTTTGCATATTCCCGTCTTGATTGTATTTTTTCAACTAAGCAGCTTATTCAGCAATACTAATATTTATGTTTGGAATGTTTTGTTGGTAATGTCAATACTTTTGAGAATATTAATTTTATCAAAAAATTGCATTTTAAATATTTTTTAGTAATTTGGTGCTCTTTTAAAGGTGACAGCTTATACTGTGTTATTGTTTTACAGGTAATGACAGCAGCCTTGAAATTCTTCCTTGGTTCTGATGAACCAGGGAAGAAATCTGATGACAGTGATTCAGATGTAAGTTACATTTTTAATTTGATTGATTTGATCCCGTTGTAGTAAATTTTTTCAAGGTCATCGTAATAGTGTTTGTATTGGTTTAATTGCTAAGGATCATAATGACTCCTATATACATCATGGTGTTTGCTTTATAACTTTGTGGTGTTGTGCAAAGCTGATACACATTTAAATACATATCAGATACACCTCTCTAAGTTAAAACAGTGGTTCTTTGTTTGATGAGGGGGCTATGGTGGTCGAGGGGTTAGACCCCTCGCCTCCTACTAATTTGATCCAAATTTGATTCTCGGCGGGGCTGGTCTTCAGATTTTCGCATGTGCGAATCGAGCTGGACGTTACCGTTAGTCTGTGGTTTTTCTCGGGATCTCCCGTGTTCTCGTCATATCATTCCAGTACTTCTCCATACGTACGATAATACCTAGATGTAGAGTGTGGAATGAAATCTCTCCTCTTTGTTTGATGAGATTGCAGTCTTATTTTAGTTTTCTGTCGTAGACTGATTGCCATTGCAACATTCACAAAGTGTGTTGTGCCACAAAACTTGAGACGTGATCTCCATGTTTTGGTGTTTGTCGAAAACAATTTCTGGGAAATGGCATTCCATTATTAAGAATTTAAGAATTCTGTAGAATTTCAATTTGCCCTGGGTAACCATCTTCTCAGGGTAGGGTTACATGTTTGAGTTTTACAGATATGTGTTTATTTGTCATAGTTTCAAAGCTGTTGAGAATGTGGCAACAAACATATTTAACAAATGTGTTGGTGTTTGGGCATTTTGTTATTGTGTCCCTCGTAACGTAAAGCTTACAACACACCTATTTAGAAATAGTGTAGGTTTCCTTACTAGTTGAACTCTAGTAATATTGGCATGAATGTATTGAATGTATTGTTTTTAAAAATTACGTATATGAAAAATTATTTGTTTCGAAAAATGGAGCTATAGCCACATGTAGCTGTACCCAATATCCATTCAGTATTTGAAAAAAGATGTTAAAATGTAGTGAAACTTGTCATATTGAATTTATATATAGATCTAGAGAGAGAGAGACAAAGAGACACACACACGCAGGATGTTTCTGAACTAAGGTACAAATGGTGGGATTGTGATTCCTTATAAAAAATGAGCTTTTGTTACATAAAGCAATTCTTGCCTTGCCATGTTTATAAGGGAAATATTAACCCTTGAAAATCAATTTTTAAAGTTGTTTTTTTGACAAAATGGGTGAGGCTGAATTTGATTGACAAACTTTGGGAGGTGATTGATTCCATATGAAAAAACGATTAAAAAAATATACGGGACACTTTGTACCTAAAAGTCTAATATTAAGGGTTTTTAAAAGAGCCCTGTAGCATGGAAATTTTGAAGTATTTTTTAGAAAATATGGAAATGAAGAGGCATTTAATGATAACAAGTTGAGCATTGTTTTATACATAACAAGTTGAGCATTGTTTTATATCACTGGGACCTTGAAATTCACAGTAGAAGCACATCAATACTTACCCTAACACAAAATACTAGTACGGTCTTCCTTCCTTTCCTGTGGAATGATAGCTGGTCACTCGGAGATGTCAAATACCTTTCCCTGGTGGGGAATGGGAAAGGGGAAAAAAGAGAACAATGACGCCATTTTTCTTTCTTTCACCATGGAGCGATAGCTAATCATGAGACGTCAAAATTAACTTGTTATATTGCTTCCGCCCGCCACCCACAAAGTTTCATTTCTGTCACGTGAAATTGCTGAGCAGCATACTTTGTAACCAACAGTTTAAAAGTACCTGCTAGTAAACTTCTGGCCATCATCGATAGTTACAACAGAGCACTAGTTTGGGAAGGGGGAGAAAAAGGAAAGGGAGAGGAGTAATGATGGAGGAACAGCATTGTTGAGGACATTTTCTCTTTCTTTTTCTGTCTCTCTGTCTACCTCCCACTGTTGACATCAGTCAGTTTACAACTACATATAACTTTGCCTTCTCACCCCCCCCTTCGCCCCACTCATTCCTCTTCTCATCCGCTAGCTTTTTTTTTTCTCTCTGCCTCCAAGTCTTGACACCCCAACAGTTTACGACTATAACTTCTCCTTCTTACCCCCCCCCCCCCAAACTTTCTTCAAGACCGACCACAGGCCTTTATTCAAGTTTTTTTTTCTGTGTATAGTGCACACTCCTGAATTTTTATTAGTTGTTTTGGAATAAAAGTGCGTGCTATACACGAGTAAATACATGCGTAGGCCCAACCTTTTTGAGTAAAATTTGTAACAAGTGTGGACTGCAGTATGACAGTACTTAGTATGTAGGCGATACTGCATACATGTGTGTATGGCAGTCTGCTGTACCCACTGCTATGACTATGAAAGGGAAATGGGGCCTAACATATCATCAACAGTTAAGATCATTAGAGACGGTAACACAAAAAACGACTAGTAACTGAAAATGAGAAGTGCTGATTGCCAGAACTTGTCTGGTTTAACCGCCTTTATGAATCTGTATAAGTATTGTATTGCGAAATGAATGTTCAGTGAAATGGAAGTGGTAATACACACGTTTTTTTAAAACTAAAGATGTGTTTCCTTTCTTTGCTCAAGAAAGTTCCCATGTTCACTAACCTGCTTTAAGTGTTTGTTAGCTGAATTGGTAGTCTTGTCACGTTATTGCGTTTAGGGTGCCTCTAGTAAGGCTTTTTGGGGAGCTGAATAGTATAGGCCATCTGGGAGTAGTTGTTGTCATAACAGCACAAAATTGAGTAATTGTGATTAAAAACTGTCGTCAAGAGTTCAGTTTTAAATATGTATGCATAAAGAGGCAAAGTAGTATGCCTGTATTTCCTGTTGTCTTTTTTATGTTTTTTTTTTCTGTTGTGTTCAGCTTAAAATATGAAGAACTAGGCTGAATTGTAAGCCTGTAGCTATAGTCATTGTTTGTGATTACTCAGATCTCTCATTGTAATCTTCATTGATTTTTTCATGCCCATATTGTAAATACTGTTCTCATTATGAGCTTAGACTCAGGGAATAATTTGTTCAATAAATAATTTAAATAAAAATAACTAAGAATTCTGGAGTTTTGTGCTTTCAAGTGTCCATTCTTGAGTATTGTTTTTTGGCAGGTAATTTTCTAAAGGTGCTCCAGTTTCCCCTACCCTTGAATTCTGCTATTTTTCCATACTCACCTCATGTCGTCCTCACCAGAGGGCCTATGCTGGAAAACACAGCTCGAGCGTTCGTGTACGAGTCGTTTCGAATGGTCAGATTCGCATACGAACTGGCCTAGTTGAAAAGATGTTTGCGCCACTGTCTTGAACTCGTATACGAAGTGAGCACTGTTGGTCGACAAGATGGCGGCTATTCGAATGTCTATCTCAACTTACAAAATATGAGTTTCTGTGATAACTAAGGGATTTAAAATGCTAATCAGTATGATATCAGAATCTTAATAATAGCGGATACAATGTCAGTGTGACTAAATCGATCAAACACAAAAGGAAATGTCGTAATAATTGAAAAACAGGGTTTTGCGCCATACGTACAATAAATATAATATTTTCGGACGTTAGTGATATTGTAATCGTAGTGCAATGGCAGCATTCTTGCTTTCTAACCAAAATATTCGGGTTCGAAACTCCCCCCCCCCCCCCCGCCACCACCCCGATTATAATTTTTTTATTCCAATAAATGCATTAATAATTTCATGCTAGAAAAGTAACTCTATGAAATATTAATTTTACGTAATTTTCAGTTTTATACTCAATGAAACAAATCTTTATCTTCCGTTTGTAGAGATGAAGCAACTAATGTCGCAAATGCAGGTGCATATGAATTACACCTCATAAATATTTAGCTGCGCTTCTCCGGTAAATGACATTTATTAATATCACATTTTTTTAGACCAAAATGTAATTTTTAAAACAAATAACATAGTTTGAACATAAAAGAGTTATTCTTTCCTGTTAAGTGAGTTAAATAAAAGCACTTTTAGAGTAAGGCTAACGAAACTAAATACTTAGGTAATATAGTTTTAACCTATAATAATATAGTTATGTTCATTATTTCGTGTATTTAATTTGAGACAATTTAATTAAATTAGAGCAAATTTTGTTGGATTTTATGTGTGAGGCAAAGTACCTACCGTTAACATGTAGAATTTTTTTTTTATCAGTATTTTACTCAAATAAAATGAACCACCCGCCTTAATTATTTAACAACCGTCATAATTATAAAATATTACGAGAACTTTATTCCCGGGTTTGTATATAATGAGCAAAGAAAATGGAAAATAACAAAAATGTCTGGTACTAAAATAACTGCAAAAATTTAAATGCAGCCAAGTATAAACAAGACAAATCTTCCACCAAATTACTACTAGCGCTTGACAACAAAAAGGACGTCACTTTCTCTTGCTGGAGAGCATACGTAGTGTCAAGACCTCTTCCTCTTAGACTGTGGTTGCACCGAATATTGTACAATGACAATCTTTTACAATCTTTTACAGGTAAACACACATTGCAACAATTCTAAAATGTTGTAGGGCAGGAAAGAATAGATTTTGTTTGAATGTGTTTACTAAAACAATAGTACGTAATTTGTTTTTCAGACGACTTATATAAACAGTTCCATACACATGCAAATGCATTTATGGGTACGAAACATACATCTACAACACCAGCTTATCATACTAATGTCGTTTTATGTAAATAATTGTTTAAATTGTCATAACGTCAGATGTAAACAAGGCAAATCTTCCACTAAATTACTACTACTGTCTATTCGCGTTCAAGTGAGAGCGCGCGAAGCAAATGCATGTGCTCAAAGGTAAGGTTTGTCAATGAGAAAACACAGTGTTCACGTGATTGCAGCTTGTAATCAGGGGTGTCCGGAATGCTCGCCACGTGTAGTGGCGGACAGGTGTTGAGCGTACAATACCATGCACGAATTGTTGGTAACTAGGCAAGTATGAACATATTAATTGTAAAACGTAGTTCGACGGAATTCTGGCAGTTCAGGGTCTTCATTAACATCAATAGTTGGCGGTTTATTTCGAAAGTAAATCGCATGTACCTTTCTCCGTATTGCATTCTTGTCGAACCCGTCAAAACTTTGCAAAAGCCTCTGTCCTTTTTTTTTTCTGTGGCTTTAATAAGAGAGGGCTGTTACATATTTAGATATGTAGATAATTCTAGACTTTGATATTCTCGATGTTTAGTGCATAATGATTCTCGATAATATCTATGATGCTGATCGATGTAATTAATTAATTAATTAATAGACATTCATTAAAATTTAAGAGCCCTCATTATCAAACCATCGGTATTACTGACAGTGTTACGGAACCCGTAAAATGTTGTTTTAAATATTTTCATTCCACATTAACAATATTTACATCATACTTTTAACAAATCTGATACATAAGACACTAACCATTTTATTGACATTATGCAAAGTTTAAATGTAATTAATATCATTCATGTTGCACGTATTGTAGATGTAATTACTATTCCAAACATGAAGTGTATGTATCAGGATCTACAATCGATAAGTGAATAAACAGTACATAACAGCCCTGGTTGGACTGTAACAGTGAAACACATTTACAGTTGACGTTTCTGTCAGATTAAAACACTATCAGAAAATAATATGGACACTCGCTTGACCTGTCACAAATTCAACTCTCGTTATACTGCAGCAGCGCGGCTGGTTAGTAGCTTGTACACCCCTTACCATTTATACTAGTGTCACACACTCTTGTTTACAAACTACAGCTCTCGCTTCTCGGCGAATGAATTATAGCGTTCAGCGACAAAAAGGAAGTCACTTTCTCTTGCTGGAGAGCATTACACCGTGTCAAGACCTCTTCCTCTTAAACAGTGGTTTTATATAGTGTTATTTATAAATTGAAATGTAATAGGAATTTTAGGATATAGACGTGCTGTTTTAGTTGATATTTTGATTAGTTAAAATTAAAAATATTAATAAACACCTTCTCATACTATTAGCATAACAGAAATTCAGTCCGTAAATTTACAGCCACCATAGAAAATATGGATGTAAGAATGTGAATGTTGCTAGTGCTACCAGCTCTCACCGTTTGTAACACGTATCACGCTTTAACAATGCTAAAAAGCTGTAGTTTCCCATATTGTCCTTTCACAATATTTGATTACACTGAAGTTTAGTAGTCCGTATTTTACTATCTCTGAGAAAATTGACCTGTGAATAATATTCTATTTACTACTTCTGAATTTAAGTACAAACAAATTATAGTATAGTGAACCCTCGATAACTCGGACCTCGATGTCCCGGACTTCGGATAACTCGGACAGAATTTCAAAAAACAAAATTAATTTCAATTAAATTATTTTTGGTCAAAAATCATGAGAAAATTGTGTCTGCCTCATTTAAATCCATCACGTTTTATTTAAAAACAGTATTAAGCTTTAAAAGCAGTTGCTCATCGCTACGTAACCTTTAATAATCCCACCGTAAAATATGTGGCAAGTTCCGTGTGGTTAAATGTTGCTAGCGAGGCGCGCGAGTAGAGATGCAACTCAGCAAGCGCGCGAGTGGAGATGCAACTCAGCAGGAAGACCTCCCTCTTTATCTTTCCTCCCTCTTCTCCGCGCGAGCCACACACGCACGTGCGTCGTAAATAAACACTACAGTATGATGCTGATGAATTGGGCGGTAACTACAGGTCACGATAGCACCTGAATGGAAATTTATTTTGTTCTGGTATGTGCGATAAATTCAAGATTGCAAAACGATTTGTTCCAGACATAATAAAAAAAATTAAAAGCCATTGGTTTGCATTGCAATTTAGGCAAGGTGGTGAGAGGGTTTTATGGCCTTTTAATGACGTTTTACAAGCCGATGAGGGTGAAGTGAGGTGAAAGAACAACACAACATCCATGCCCGAGCAAGGATTCGAACCCAGGGCCTCTCGCACCGTAAACTGGCGCCTAACCCACTACGCTAGAGGCCGGCGCGATATATCGAAAAAATAAAACATGGCTTAATAAATTATAAAAAGGGGGAGGGGACAGAAAGAGGCTTTTGCCCCGGGTCGCACATTCTAGAGGGCCTCGCTTTTGAAAAAGTTAAATGGTTAAAATGAATGGGCTTTTATTGAGTACCCTTAAATGTTGATGGTATCTGCGAAATTTATTTTAAAGTGTAAAGTGTGTGTAAAGCCTTCACTGATCTATGACGACGCAGCCAAGGTAAGATAGTATGGAGGGAGGCCTACAAGCGCACATTATCACTTCAACCACGGCCGTGACTTCAAGTAAACAAAAAAAAAAGGAGGAAAGGTAGACTGAGATTTACGTTGCTCCTGGCCTCGTATTCTAACAAAGAAGCCTTGGAAAAGAAACAATTTCTCGTAGGAAACTAGCAGCTGGCTGCAGACACTGTGACATGCTGATGTAGAGCAATTTTTCACGTAAACATCTCGTGAGTTGCGTGTGGTCACGTGCGGTGTTTGTATTGCTGTTGAGACTGTACCGGTTGACCTTGACTACTTCCGCTTGTGCTCTACCACCCTAGCTTATCTCACACACACACGCACGCACAGACTGTCGTCAGCCAGACGGGAGAAGGGCGTGAGAACTTGTATGTGGTCGAAGGGTGCCTTGGTGCCAGCTTCTAGTACAGATAAAAAAGATCAGCCAGAAGAAGCATAAACAATAAATAAAAAAGAATCTGCTGGCCCAGGTTGTTTGACATTCTTTCTTTTATAGTTCTCCTGTTACAGCGATAATTTCCCCACTACCCCCTCCTGTAAATTGATACGTACAAAGCAGTACATATTGCCGCTTCTTTTGCTTGTAGAAGTGATAGCATACTGGTTTCCTCACTTTTCTTGTGATTAATGACTGACTACCCCTCCTCCCCGGACGCCCCTCGATAACACGGACAAATCGTAACTCGGACAGCTTCTCCCCCCTTTTAGTCCGAGTTATCGAGGGTTCACTGTATTTCTGAAAAAATAAGGGGTAGTTAAAACCAATTTCTCAAATTCCACATGACTTTGTTTACTTTCTAGTACTCCCACGAGAGCTGGTACAATAGCAACAATTAAAAAGCTTCCCTGTGGTGCTTCTGTTAGCTATAATCTGTGACCTTGCTTAACATATTTTAATTTTTTACAATGTAGCGTGTTTTATTATATTTTTTATTGTATGGAACAAATTTTGATAAACGTATGTACTTTTCTTACTGTTCGTGACTCTTATTGTATAATATTTACATTTTCAGAATGAAGTTACTGCAAAAGATGTAATTATGGCCAATAAAGTAAACAAAAAGACACGCAAAAGAGACAAGCAACTCAAGAAAGTCAAACAAGTAGTAGAGGTATGGTACTTGTAGCTTCTGTCTGTTTCTCTTTGGGGACAGTCGGAACAGTCCAATAAAATTGATGTATACCAAGTCCTTCTCTTGACACTATGGTACATAAATGTTTTACTACAAAAAAAGTGCAATATGTATGTACCTGCAGTACCAAGTTGTAGTATTACTGTATCTTTATTGGTTCACTTAGAAGGGTTTGGGTAGTGTACGTCATATTTACTGATATGTTTTATTAATATACATTGTTTTATGGTGACTAATTTATATAAATATTTTTTTCTTGATTGCTATTACATATTTGCTATATGAAATGTTTCAATTGATTTAGGCGTTATTTTGAAACCTAACCATTGACGTTAACATTAGTTTTAATGAGAAAACGTATTTTTATAAGTATTTTTCAATAAAGTAACAATTTAACTGGTGTTAGTTATCTACAGTTTACTTTTTAACTGATATGTTGAATTTTTGTTAAATATAAGTTCTGGGGTCTTGTATATTTATTTACTTTTACACTTACGTTGCTTCCTCATACTTTCAGAAGAAGAAAAAAAAGAAAAATGCAGTCCCAGTTTATAACTTTTCTGCTCTTCACTTGGTTCACGACCCTCAGGGTAAGTACATATGTTAAACACTACATCAGCACAGAAAACCAATGAGACAAGAAAACAAAAGAAATGAGCTAAGCTTGGCTGCAGTCGGTGTGCTACAAATGAACCAAACTCGGCTCTTTTGTTTTGTTTTCTTGGTTTAATGGAATGGTATAATGTAATGATTGTGTACGTCCAAAATATGTATTGTTTAATCATGAATTTTCCTTGTAAAAATCTTTCAGAGAAAGTAGATGTTATAAGTTTATGTCTTACTTCTTACAACAGTACTGTAGTGCTAACGTCCTTGCTATGAACGTAAACTTGCTATGGCCGTACTGGATCCAACACTACGTTGCCTGCCATTTATATAGGTGATTTTCCAATCAATATGGCAGTGGAGAGGACGATCAACTTGTCTCTCGTAACAGGGTGGGTTCGAAAGTGGGTGCCGATTTGGAAGGTCGATAACAGTAGACAAAATTACTTAGGTACTTAGTTAAGTAACACAAACAGTTTATGTCAATACATTTATCGAAATGGATGGGCCTTCATCTCAAAATAGATTACTATGCAAGTACAGTAAACAGGCAAATCAATAGTAGTTGGTTAGACTTGTCCATTAAACGCCAACTTCGCGTTTACACATTATTCTCAACCTCACACTTGACCACGTGGCCATCACGCCAGTCCCGCAGCCCAGAGACACATCCACCCTCTTCCACTGCTTCTCCCAAAAAGAAAACCTCTCCTGGCCCACCAGCGCCACCATGCCCAGGGACCGGAAGTCTCATCACCCAAAATGGTGATATACCACATGGTCAAAATTACTATTAAAATATGTGTCCAGACTGCCAAATGCCTATTAAAATTATGTTAAACACAGGAAAGATTATCACCGTAATTACTCAACAATTAAACATTGATAATTCAAATATGTTTCCCTTTATATAAATTCCAATTTCTAACAAAAACCGATGACAAACAAATTATTATTTTAGATATGAAGGCTTATTATGACAAATTACAAATTAAAAACACAAAGACCCTTTAAATCACACAGAATTTGTCTGGAAAAGTTCTTATTGTAAATGCATGTAAAGTAAAGTGAAATAAACAGTATATACCATTTGATTTGGCCCACTGATAGATAATACACTCCTCCCCCGCTTATCCGACTCTGTTTTAACCGAACCTTCAGTTAACCGAACCGTTTTTCTCCGTGTGATAAATGTGAATACATGCCCATTAATGATTAGCGCGCGCAGCACGCTATTGCCGTGTGCACTGTACCGGTCACGAAGCGAGCCGCGAGCGGTGCCGGCAACTGAACGGGTGGATTGGTCGGGGGAAGGGTGGTGGTGGACGGGTAGGCAGGCAGTCTGCCGCTGCAGACCAATGTAATCAGTTTGACGAGTGTAGCAATTTATTTATTTATTTATTTTAGCATGCATGCTCTGGTGATAATTCTGTGTGCGCTTGCCCGAGACATATAAAAATTAGCTTGGATGGGTGAAATTAATTGTTCACTTGTCCGTTGGGCAGGTAATGCTAGTGTTATTTGTCAGCAAAAATAAGCGACACCAACATTGGTAGTTGCTTTATTTTCGTGCACTAGTCGTGAACTGTGTTTAGCGGCGGCACGAAGTTAAGTTTGAAGCCAATAAGCAGTAACAGAAGTGGGCGCACGTGTATGCATTGACTTTGAGCAAGGTCACAAGTTTGTGATTTTATTCCGGCAGTGTGCCGACAGAAAACGTGTCTGACCTACTGTGACGCGGTCAGCCGAAAGGCCTAAAGCTGAAGTATTATTTGTTTTAATTTTATTTATTCAAGTTTAATATTTCAAGAGTAAGAGTAGATGTCAAAAATATTCTGGTCACACTGGCAATGATAGGCCTGCTGATGGGATGATGGGAGCATTGAGATCCAAGGAGACATCAGTTGTTACATAAGAGCACCCACAAGGGCAGTGCAAGAGGTCCATCAAGGAGTCCCCACCTTATGTAATGGACTGATGTCTATCACCAGGCTAGCCCAACGTCCCCAAGATGTTCCTGTGTTTTAAGTTCACTGACATTGAACTATGTTTTAATGTAAAAGAAGAGATATAAAAAAATATCAATAAGTTTCAATGTCAAATTTAAATAAGTATCAGTT
>PNEQ01029052.1:0-10676 GCA_003012365.1 Medauroidea extradentata | reverse complement strand
TGGCAGCCAATAAGCGGCCAAGTTCGCCTATATCAAGCGAGCCGCCACGTCGTTTCACGTCTGTATTACTATTTAGTCTGTGTCTGTGATTTGCCAGTATAAACACTAAATCGTGGCTTCACGTATGAAGCAGGTGGGGTGTAGTCTTAATTAGCTTACTAGTAGGGACCCCTGATTTTCGCGAAAATACTTTTGCACTACTTGGCTTCAAAGTCTTACATTCACGCCTGCAGCTTTCCTTCGTGGTTATTGGCAGCATGTGTTTGTGTAGAAGCATCTAGGGAGCTCTATTTACCGCGAAAAGAATTTTGTCCCAGTTTGTTACAGTGCCTTGTGTGCACATCTGCAATTAGTTTCATGATAATTGGCAGCGTATCTATGAGAAGTGACGTCTCTTATTTGACTGTGCCAATCACAATATAGTTATTACAATACCACACGTCTGTGATTTGCCGGTGTAATCCCAATGCTCGTGACAGTTAAAATATCCAATTACTGACCACGAAGCAGAACTGCAGATTGCTACAAAATTAATATTTAAGAAATTATTAATTTGGTTGCTGTTACAAGTTATTTTTATTATGGGGGGTTTCACTCACACGGTAGCTACACTGTGGGTTTATTTAGATATTATTTAGGGTTAAATGACTAAGACAGTTATGGTTAAACGGGCATTTACTCTACTTGAATGGCATCTACTCAGAATACAAAATAGGTTACAATGTGTTCTATTAATTTATGATGGGAGCGCAATATTACTGATTATTTATATAGTATATTAAGATGAGTGTTGCTGCCACATAACTGGATCTGACGACCTTACCGAAAGCTGGATTGATGAGGTGACGGCATCGACGGACGAGCACGCACCCGCCGGGGCTCGACCCACGAGTCCCCGGCGGAGAACTGGACTGCTGTTGATCGGATGAGTACTGGTGGACGACAAACCCCCCGTTTACTTGGTAACAGTGCCATAATATCGGCGAATATCACAAGATGTGAACGTAAGGCACCTAAACAAAGTGAGGCAAATTCTTTTCGCTAAAAACAGGTGTCCCTAAGCATCACCTATTTCACTGTGCCAATCAGAACAAGGGTCCTGCGACATCATACGTCTGTGATTATGGGGTAGATCACCAAGACTCTGAGAGTTAAATTCATCCACTCGTTGATCACGAAGCAGAGGTGCAGGTGTGCACGTAAGGCATTGAAACAAGTTGCTGCAAAAATATTTTCGCAAATATCAGGGGTTCCTACGTATCTGGGGAGATATTTCAGGAAGACATAAGCGTTACGTGTTTATTACGACAAATTCTCCTTGATAACCCACAAATAAACTTTATGTTTGAAATCATTCCTGTGAACATACCATCCGAATTAAAATTTTAACGACGTGTATCTAAATTATTTTATATAAAAATATATTTCATGATCGTTTCTCTGTGACAAACACTGAAAGAAACTTTTACCAAATATGTGATTGAAAAGGGCAAGATATATACATTTATTTGAGGTATAAAACTATTTTCTTACCGGAAAGAATTCCAAAACTCAGCATACCTAATTGTTATATAACTCTGCAAAATATGTACTTTATTTGACAAAGTACTTACACCCGATAACAAAGTATTTGGTTGTCGCAAATGTATTGATCTTGTTGGTCGTATAGAAATGTTCATTTTTGGTCGATGATTGTACACGCCGTATTTCGTAATCACACCTCGAGATTTACTTGGCGATGTCTGTGACAATTAGAATTATAAGTAAGTGTATATAATTATGCTTCGCTCAGGTACAAACAATCCCGATAACATTATTTCTACAGAAAACTAAAAATAAAGAGGTACAAGTAGATAATGCACAGTACGTTAAGCAATTGCATAAATGTCATGCACTTTACATTCCACAACCATTATTTTGGCCGTGTATTCTGGCGTGTAATCTCCACTTTCGTGTTTGGGCGACACTACTTATTTTCTTAAACGGTTCAGTACAAAATATCCATGCACAGCCTAAGAAATATTCAGTTGGGCTGACCAAATATTACACTTAGCAAGGCAACAAAGTAATACTGTTTCAGAAAAATGCATACATATTTATTTCGCAATACACAAATAAATAAATATTTTTGTTACGACAATCAGATTTCGTTTGACTTAACTAACCTTATAGTGAAGTTTTGATCAACTTTCTCGTTAAATCTCACGTTTGTTATTTGAACTATCTAACAGATTCGTGATAGACGCTCAGGTACTGGGTTTATAGCAAAGTGAAGGAGATGTGTGAGTACATACATTATGCGTGTGTATATGTATGTATATATACGTGTGTGTGTTTATATGTATATAATGGAATGCACGGTAAAATATATTGTGTAGTGTATTAAAAACAACTTTGCCAACGGCAAAAAGTGCGCTTTTTCTGTTATTATATTCTATAATATTTGATGACGAGATGAAATATAAAGTAAAAGAAGTAAACGTAAAGAAGTCATCAAATAATCTGGCAGTAAATTAATTATATTTTAACGAGAGTTTTCTTCTGAGAGGAGTGCGCTTTGTTTGTGGCAATCTTCAATTTGTTTTGTGGCTCATTTTTTGCAGTAAAAATGTCTCCAAAATCTCATAGAGTCAAACAATATGATGCAAGGTTGTGCGGTAAATAAATTGGCCTAAACGCTCAGTGATAGTTTTGAGTTCGCATCATAATTTGTTATTTTGAAGAACGATTAAAGTTTTAAATGGTGTGATGCAATAACATATCATTGCTGACAGAGGTCTTTCTGTTAGGCAGGCACTTTAAAAGCATTTTTTTTTCATTTATCCGGTTCCAATGTACACTCTACCAAAACAATATTAACGAACACGTATTTAAAAAAATTATAATGTGACGTTTTGTCATATATGCTAACATTTTACGCCAGAGAATTTTCATACGTTGTATATAGAATAGGCCTACATACCATAAGCCGATTTACAACACATTCAGTTCCATAAAAAAACTAAACAGCTATTTTCTTTTAAAAAATAACAACCAGTATTTAAACTTTAAGTAATTCGACGCATTTGACACCTCTATAATTTCAGCAACAGTCTACGAAATTGTACTGTGCATGAGGTTAATGATGTGGAGTAGAATAGTTGAACGACATAAAGTTTCGACTTAAACCGTACAAAATGACAGAAAATAAGAAATAATAATGAATTGGAGCACAACAACAAATAACAGTTTTCTTTTTCTTTTAGCCAACTTAATACACGCGAGAGTTATATAAAATATTTTTTGAGCTACAACAACCAAATAATCACAGCACAAGTATATTTGTTTTGGTCACAACAGATTCATTGTTACGTTGAAGAATTACATTCCTGGTTTAACTGAATCAGCTAATATACAGACGTAAGTACTTATGGTTAGCTGTACCTAAAATGTGCAATTGTAGTACATTTCCACACCACTTTCCGTCGTTATGATAGGCAACATGTCCCTCAGAAAAGCGGAGATAACAGTAGTTTTAACACGACTACGCGAATTAACTCAAAGTTCACGGAAGTTGTGCAGAATATATTCTGTCTTACTTATTACTTGGCAATGCTTTGGAAAAGAATAAGAAGATTTACAAAGAAATTCGCAGTAATATAAGAACAATTTCAAACAAATCATTCTTAATGCTGCACAGACAAACGGTTCGTTTTCGGGCAGATAAAAGAGAATTTTACATTGTTTTGCGGTACCAAAGTATAATTCTGACTTATGTCAGTATATCAGTAATACATAACTTATAAACAAAAAATTATAAATATCGACATACTAAGTATAATTGAACACACACACAAAAAGTAACTTCAATGTTTACAAGCCGTTTTCATAATGTTTTAGTAAAACTTTACTATTGCAAAATATAATTCGTTACTATAGCTTAGTGATATATTACAATTTATTTCCGGTCAAATGTTATATATTTTTTTCAGAACTTGGCATTATACAGTTTACTTGCTGGATAATTAAAATACTGTTTTTTAGTATCGCTGATGTGGTTCTATAGTTTATTATTATAGCCGTTGAACTATTATCATTAACGTACCTGGTATTCATAAGGTCATTTTCACAAGTGAAGTCGTGATTTTAGAAGACCTAAATGTCTTGTGTATGTATAATAATTTGTAATCTTTGAATGATTTTTGCAATTTGGTGGGTGACTACAGTCATCTCTATAGAGTCCCTGGTTTTTTTTCTAAGTATTTTTGTTGCATATTTTCTAGTGCCTAGTCCGTTAATATAAGTGTGGGATTTCTGCGATTCAGCCACGTTCGCTATAAATGTCGTATATGCAACAACACACTTCAGTTTGTTATAACATTGTAGCTTTTGCGTTTGTACGAACGACAATTTAAAGCATAGTGGTGATGCTGTATGTGTATCTCCTGCAAACAGTTAATTCAGGCAGTTGGATACTAAAACTAAACAAATAACATTAATGTTGAGTGAGTTCGTCTGCAAATAAATAACTATATGGTAACTCATCCTGTGAATTCCGTACTTAAAGGTAGCATTTTGTGTGATCAAATTTTGTAGCTAACATTGGAAGTTATGACCCATATACAACTGTCAAAACACGTGCTATAAAGGAATATTTTATACCAAATTTACAGGAAAATGTTCAAAATGCCGTTAACACTCAACTAGCATTATTACATAATCGTTTTTTGAAACACTGCACCTAGCGACAAAATTATTTCATTTCGATGGCATCACATATTCAAAGAAATTGTATACCTAATGAACAAACAAATTACGTAAATTATGTTTTTAGTAGAGTGTTGCAATAATGTATATCAGAGTTGTCAATATTCAGGTATATACTTCCGTAGGGCCTACTTATACACTTGCATATCATATTTTTTCCGGAACGCAAATTGAACTAAGACATGTACGTTTGCTTACTTCCATGAAGAATATACTATTTTAAAAACCCGTTTCCAATTTGTAAAATTTTTCGCCTCGAAAACAGTTTGGTTTTTCTTTGTAGTTAGGCATAGAGGTAAATGAACGACTTGAAGTACACGCCCCCTGACCTCACCGCAGGGGAAAAGTACTGTGGGAAACAAAGCTTGTTTACAAACATGCTGATTTGTTAGTTGGTAATTGCAGAAAGCAAAAATGTTGCGCATTCATAGATTTGCACGCAAGGGTAAAAAATATTAGTTTCAATTTCATGGTTAAGATACACAAATACATAAGATTATAGTTTACCTGAAAAAAAAAAACGGCAAATTCTAAACAAATAATCAATTTTCTTGACGTACATCTCATCCGGGACATGTGAAGCCAAACAGCTAAATGAAGGTTATGTTCGGCTGCGGTATCCATGGAGATACGAATTGTTTCCCACACCTGATTGAAGCTCCGCCTCTTTTAAAGTCGTCCATTGGCTCAACGTCTCGTCAACAACCGGAAGTACTAGATGGAGACATACAACTTCACACAATGACAGAAACAGGTAGAGGAATCGGCCATAGCCTATGTTAAGGCACACTCTCAGCATTCGCCGGTACCGATTTCTGGAAAACTTGAAAAACGGAAATTTAAGATGGCGGATGCCGGAGGATCTTAACCAGGTCCCTCCGAATGCAAAGCCAACGTGTTACCATCGTGCCACCTCGCTCGGTTTAAACATCATAAGAGTTTCAAGGTGGCAAGTTTCAATACTAAAGCCACGGCTTTATGGCGAAAATATATTTGCATAAATTGGTTTTGGTGTCTTATGTGCACACGTGCAGCTCTTCATGCTCATTGATTGTATGATTTAAGTCACTTGTCTTGGGTTTCTAGTGGCAAATCACAGGCGTATGATGTCACAATTGTCTTAATCTTATTGGTGCAGTCAAATGAGAGGCCATTATGAACAAATACACGCTGCCAATAACCATGAAGCAGAACTGCACACGTGCACGTAAGGTATTGATACAAATTGGTGCAAAAATATTTTCGCGACAAAATCGTGGCTCTATTTATTACGAAAAATTTATCGATCTATCATTGTTTAGACACTAGTCAGAGTTTCAGTGGCTAATATAAAGTAGTTTTGATGTTATGTTTAAATAAATGGTATTTTAAATTTTATTTTCAAGTAGCATAGCTTTCACTAAAGTCATCTTAGGCCTACCGTCAACATTTAAAACACATCTTCTACTTAATTTTCGTAAGCTATCACCTCGCAAAATTAGAACAACGTGACTCGTCATACAAGTGTTGTGTATGTGCATATATATATATATATATATATATATATATATATATATATATATATATATATATATATATATATACATGCTTCCAATCTCCGAATTTGCCCATTTAGAGAAATTTTTACCCGCTACGCGTTGTGTGTATGTAGCAGTGTGAACAACGTGCGTTCTGGGTATGTATTTCACTCACTGAGAAAACATAAATACAATGTGTCGTGGGTATTGCCATATGTGCAATACCCGAAGCAATGTTATTTTCCGCATTGTGGCCAATGCAAATTGCCCACAACAATTTGTGGGTTTTGTGGTTTCAACCACAACACGTTCCGAGTATTTTGCACACTTTAATCCACACCGCGTTCCTATTATTGTGTGGCCCTCCGTTTCTACATTAGAAGCTTAGGTTATGGCATGTTAGGTCATAGAATGGGAAAATGCAAAGTACTCAATACACATTTTTCATTCTGCGTTAGTATATAAAGTTTCAATGTTTATTCACTCACGGATTGTAAATATTTTAATGTTTTTATATTGGCGCGTGGTTGAGTGCTCAAAATGATTCGTTATCCGCTGTGTCATAATCGTCTCTGTAAAAGGCCGCGGCATTCGATTCGCCAACAAGGATCGTTTACATAGCGCTTTGTGCTTTCCTACGGCAATAACTTTCTCTGATTCGCCGGTATGTAGGCCAGACTAACGAAACAGGAAAAGCCATCGCCGTCAGAGGGCTCAAGGCACTATTAAAACGACCGTTGTTGGCAGCCTGGCGGGGTTGCTATATCAGAGGACCTAACCTTCTAATATAGACGTATATGGCTGAGTACAAGATATGTTTATTCCGGGGACAGTTGTAAGTTTACTAGGTACAAAACATTGAGGTTTTTTGGGTACCTTCCAGCTCGTTAATTTATATTTTTGCGGATTTTTGCCGAATCACTAAACGTAATGAGTCAAATTTTCACAAAATATAACTTTTTTGCTATCATATTTTTTGTATAACTGGCTGTCAAAGACACAATGTTAATTGTGTGTAACCATTTTAAGAAAATACAAAACGCTCGTATTGTCGAAACTTTTTAGGCAAAATTTCTGAATCGTTGGCTATTCGAAAACGTCAATGACTTCGCTACGAAAAGTTCTACCTTTATATACGTGTCAATATTAATTTAAAACGTTGCTAAACATCCGTGCGATTAATTATATTATTAAATTTCCGTTTACTTAGATTGCAAATTATACCTCTAAGCTTTGGAATGTAGTATTTCGTTGTCGCCGCAATTTCAGTCCGATCAATGTTTAGTTTTTATTGTAATGGCTACACAAAACATCAAAATCGTAACTATGAATTCTTATTGTTAAGAAAAACAAAATGCAGCAAAAGTAGTTTTTACTTGGTGAAAATTGTACCCCTTCTGGTGCTTCCTTATTTACCAGAACTCCACGAAAATATATACTAATGAGCTGGAAGGTATTCAAAGTCATTAAATGGTAGTGCCACCACTAAATGTCTCACAGAAGAGTGAGTGAGAGATTTTGGTTACTTAACATAGGGTCTTAAGCGCTGGTGAGAGGTGACCTGAGGTGAGTGGAGTGGCGGAGGGAAAAGGAGATCCTCGAGAAAACCCGCCGACCAACGACATCGTCCGGCACGATTCCTACATGTAAAAATCTGGGAATCGGACGGACCCGGATCGCCTTGGAGGAAGGCGAATGGTCTGACCATTCGACCACCGCGGCCCCCTCACGGAAGAGTGAGGCGTATATCGGCGTGGACTGCACGCTAGATGAGTCACTTGAAAAAAGGTTAATTCTACTACAGGTTAGAAAGAAAATGTGTTTTCTTATGACGGGAGTTTGGTACAGGGAACAATTCTGCCACTAGTTTCGCTGCTATCGCTACGGGGATAATTAAATATGAGACCATGGTAAAGTTAAATGTAACTAGGCACGACAAAAATAATAATTATATATTTTAATTTTAAAGTGGAAAACAAACCAATTTCGGCTTTCAAAGCATCAACTTCACATAAATTGAAATTCACGAAGTGATTTTTCAGTTGACACCAATTACCGATAGCAGTGCCCAAGCGGCAGAAATTTCCCCTGTGCCGAACTTTTAACACCGATGTTTCCAACCTGCAGTAGAATGAACCTGACTTGAGGCTAGTGCGAGGCATGATGCATGTGCGTGTAACATGCGTCGAGCGAGGCGGCCGTCTTGGAACCCCGTTTATCCGGGCGTGTTGTGGTGACCCTACTTGCGGTCGCCTCGCCTCGCCGAGGTCAGCGCCGTCCTTCCTCGGGGAATGGTTCCGGATTGATCTACGACCATGGTGGTTGAAGGGGGGAGGTGGAGGGTAGAAAGCGACGTGCGTGAATATTTGATGCGCGCGCAGGCGGGTACAATAGGTGAGGCGGGCCCAGTGTCGGAGGGTGCGTAACGCACGAGGGAGACGTGCTATAATGGCGTGTGCAGTGTGTGCAGCCACACTCCAGGAGGCTATTGATCCCCTAGGGGATTCCCCCCCCTCCTTCTCTTCCTCGGGCACTCATTGTCCACGGACCCTACCTAGCGCCTCACATCATCGCCTCGTTTATTTCACCCCCACACCGTCGTCAACTCCTCGTGTTTCAGCGTCGCTTTTGACGCCGTCTCACCGACCGTGAAATCACGCCGCTGTAGTTTTTACCCGCTTTCCCGTCCTTCTCGCTTTGCACGCATACACACGCGTACTTTTTTTTTAATTCCCCGGCTGGAATTTTTAACATGTGTGTGGGATGTAACCCGGCTAGGTGCAAAGTAGGCGCTGTTCAGCAGACGCAAATTGCTCGCGACTGGTTTTATCCCCCTTTTTTAATTTTTGCGGCGCTGTCGCTCGATGAGCGCAGTGCCAGGCTGGGGAGTGTAGAGGCACGCCATATCCGCTACCCCCTTCGTACGACCTCGTTACTTGGTAAGATCCGAGCTCCATCTCCGCGGTTAACTGAACACTTTTCTCAAAGCCGCCTAGTTTCGTCCCTGTGCTCTTCAACTGTCTTTAACAACTCGACTGCCAACATTTTCGTCAGAGAAGTCGTGACTATTGCGTCAGAGTCAAATGAGGGAATCGTACTTAGGGAAGTGAAATATCACACGCCATTTTATCAAATACACTATATACCATTACCGGATAGCTTGAGCGCTTTGGCGAGAATTCTTGTTGTCTTATCGCGCCAAACCGCCTGGGAAGATCTCCGTACATTTAACTGATTTCAGATGTACGCTTCCAACATAAAAATGATGGGAACATTTCTCTATGTAGAACATATTTTCGTTGCATGGCTAAAATAAAAAAAACAGCAATACGATAAATACGTAAAAATTAAATAAATCATGTTAAAATAACAAAACACAATACTGTAATTCTACAAAAATATCAAAATACTATGTGTTAGTTTCACCTCAAAACACAAGTTTATTTTTCTCAAGTTTGCTCTTAATATTTGCATAGAGCTGTCCGGTACTAGTATCTAGGGAATTTGATTTTATTGATCTCCACATTTCTCACATCTCTGGTATAAATGTACAATTTATTTTTAATCCTCATGCCTAATTTTGGTTATAAATATATTTGAAATTTTTTTAATAATCTTTGTTATATTTCTGCTCTTTTCGTATGTTAGTATGCATGTATGTATGTATGTATGTAATATAATAATAATATAATATAACGTCTTTATTAATAATGTGGCGAAGTTAAGGCATTTTACCGTTTCTTACACTTAACCACTTAAATTACATACACTTTTGAATATAATTAAACATTATGTGCTTACAACTAATAACAAGTAGAATTTTTGTTTAACAATTTTTTAAATTTAAATGAAATTAGAGGTTTTATCATGTGAACTTAAAAATTAGCTAAACCCTAATTACAAAAAAATTAAAACACTTAAAAAAATACATCACAGATAAAATACTCATTCACTCGAATAGGGCTACAAAGATTCCAGCTATTCATAATTAATGGATCACTATAACACGTTAATTAATAATTACATGAGGAAGTTTTAAGTGCAAATAACAATTTTGTACACTGGATTCAAAACATTTTGATTCTATATACAAAGGATGAGATAAAATAAAACTTTAGACGCTGTAGCTATTTTGTAAGTTAAAAGATTTTCACACATCCACGAAAATTTATTTAATTTAATTAAGATCACATATAACTATTTAATGAATCACGTTCATCCCTGCAAAAATACATCTGCACACATACAATTTCAAATCCTTCAACATTCACAAAAAAGGGTCTATAGAGCCCAAAACACATTCACTTATACACAAAAAAATCAGAGATACTCATAAAAACCAGATCATATTTATACAAGTCGATGTACCACATTCACAGCCATATATATATATATATATATATATATATATAT
>PNEQ01029051.1:0-20637 GCA_003012365.1 Medauroidea extradentata | reverse complement strand
TTATCTACCCTAACCTACTACAACATAACGAAACCTAACCCGACTCTTCACAACTTACCATCCTAGCCCAACTCAACCTAACAAAACCAAACCTACAATATCCGTTATCTACCCTAACCTACTACAACATAACGAAACCTAACCCGACTCTTCACAACTTACCATCCTAGCCCAACTCAACCTAACAAAACCAAACCTAACGTAACGTATCACAACCTAGTCCAACCTCAGCTAACCCAACCATGCATCACACAACCTGACTTCATATGAACCAACTCAACACAACCTAACACAACCCGACTTAACCCAATCCCACTTAACTCCAACGAACCTTACCTAACCGAAAGCAACTTTACCTAACTTAAATTAACCTACCCTTTCATCCACCGTTATCACATTTCCCCCATAAATATTCGTACCTTATGACCTTCACATACTATCTTGCAGTAACTTGCACAAGCCTTGCCCAACCTAATTTTAAATTACACTAAGTTGCCTTACACGAATCTATTTAAACCTAGCCTTGAGTTATGTAACTTAACCTAATATTCGTTAACCTAGCAGTTCCTTATTTTACCTAATCCAGCCTAACCCATCCAAATATATGTTAACCTATACCGACTTAGCCTAACCTACTCCATCCTCACATTTCATAACCTACCCGAGCCTGTTCCACCTGAACAATGTAACACTACCCTCAAACTTACCTAGCATAACCATCCCCTTAAATAATCTGACCCAACTTCTTCAACATAACCTTAACTTGCACTAATTTGGAAACACCTGTAATAGATGGCTCTTTGCCGCACTTGACTACACTAATTTGCGTTAACTTTCATTTACCAGTACCGTCTATAAGGTAACTTCACTTTCACTGATAACTGGACGGTGTCATGCATCACTACACTATGCGCCAATTTTAAGTTATCAGTAAACAAGCTGCAAGTTTTTCGGATTCAAAATAGTCTTACAAAACGTATATTAGTATTATAAATCCAATATGTTTTATCATAGGATATAATAGTTAAATGCTTTTCATAAGATCGTTTCAATATAGAAAAATATTTTAGGCTATACCGAACTAGCAATTGTCGCTTCGTCTATTGATGCATAACACCGTGCAATTTGACCCTAACTTACTTAATTACATATAACGTACCTAGAAATGGTGAAAAATCGCGAAAATGTTTTCTGCCAGCGTGTTCTGCAAATCTGTGTTGCGTCCTGTGTCGCGTATTATTGGCCGGAGGTTATGTAACACAGTCTAGCTGTTTACAAATACATTACATTGAAGCCTAGTAAACAGTCAACTTTTCCCGCGATAAATCACCTTCTCTAAACATACCCTAGCCAAGGACGCAGCCAAAAAGGATGGTGGTGTCCATGGGGTGCAGATCTTTCTTGCACTATTTTGCACCTTGAAAATCGAGTTTTTACCAGGTGAGGACACTAGGACCCCTAGCTTTATTGAGGGATCAGTATTTACTGCCTAAACAGAAATTGTGCCTACAGTCCTGCATGGTATATAATTCAACGCTATAAGCATCAGTTCAGAATTGCAGGTTTCTCGAAGAAAATTGGCAAAAATCGAAAAACAGTAGTTTTTGCCAACTTTCTGAACAAAAATTTTTCTCATTAACTTATGTCTGAAGAACAATCTCTGACGTCGAGATCTCATGCATCTAATTGCGGCGCATCATTCTGGGTAAATGTTTGCTCATAATGTTGACAAATATAATTAGCAAGGATTGTTGTTTTATAGTTTTTCTATGTTGATTTTCAAAAAGTGTAGATCTTAATTGAAAAATTCAGCGCTTATTTATCTACCGCGCCCTCTTAACGTTAAGTAGTAAATTCGAATGTGCAATGTACCATACAGGGTGTCCGGCGACCTGGAAAAGTCAGGGAAAGGTCAGGGATTTGTGAAAATTCTGTAAGTTACTAAAGTCAAATACAGTAGTTACTTGTTAACTGTTAGATATTTCTGTAAGTTTTCCTGAAAACAGCCCTTGTTTTACTAAGAGAGAAGAGGTGTGAATATATACTCAGGCTTTAACGCATATTATTTGAATCGAAGTTAGTGGTAAAATCTTATCATTTTACGCAGCTAAAGTTGATGAAACAGCCTAGCCTGAACCGGCAGTTATTGATTTATTTTAGGTAGCATCAGAATATTCCGTACTACTTGTCACAGCATTGTGATTGTCATTGTGTGACGGACCTCAGTCTCAATGTTCTTAGGGCGCCTAAAGGTGTTTAATTGAGCCATTTATTTTATTTATTGCGTATTTTATACCAATCTAGATCAATGGTGACAAAAAATTTGTTTTGACGATGCCATTGCTACCTGGAATATGTTTCGTCTGATAATATCCAATATTTTGTAATACAGTAAAACTGTTACTTATCTGACATGATCGAGCAATCAGAACATTGAAAATGTTTAAAAAAAAACTTATTAAATGTCAAACTGTGT
Source organism: Medauroidea extradentata (assembly GCA_003012365.1). Classification (NCBI taxonomy): domain Eukaryota; kingdom Metazoa; phylum Arthropoda; class Insecta; order Phasmatodea; family Phasmatidae; genus Medauroidea; species Medauroidea extradentata. Next base: position 18,161 of record PNEQ01029051.1, on the reverse strand, counting down.
CCTTTTTTCACCACAAATCAATAGATTGGTTGCAGAAGTAAATAAATAGAATATACATGTGAAGTTTGTTTTTTTAATTTATAAGTTTATGTATTTCTGTTAAGAGGCGCAGGATAATGCGGAATGCGGGTAAACGAAAGTCAGATAAACAAGACTATTTTTGCTGTAATTACAATGTTTGACTGAAAGTAGAGTATATTTCAATTATAGAGTAGGTTCGGTTACACGGTGGTAAGTTTATACCCATATTGTATAAATAAAGGAATGGCCACACCTGGTGTAATACCGAATTATTTTCCTGCGGCTAAGTAGCATGGCCCCCAACGCTAGTATTATGGCGTGCTTATATTGTATTTGTACATTAAGTATGAGTTTTCATTTTTCTGGAAAATTTGAATTTTCGTTTGGAAAACCTGGAAAAGTCAGGGAATTTTCTTATCCATGTTTGCTGGACATCCTGAGAAAGCTATGCCAGAATAATCGTTAAAAAAAAAAAAAAATGGCGACGATCGTGTGATGGACACGGTCGTAGAAGAACAGGTCTGGACACTCGCCTATCTAACAATGCATTTTGCTTGACCCCCTTGTTGTTTGGCTGTAGTTCGTCAAGTTACCGAGCACGTCGAATTTTTTGGCTCTGTTTTCAGGGCGGTCGGACTGAAACTCCGTCCACTTTTTTTCATTGTTAAATTTATAAAGTAAATAAAGATTGCTGGAGCCTTTTTTTTTTTAATTTGTGAGCGAAGAAAGTATTTCGTAAATTGATAAAAAATACGTTTTGATAAATTGTTTATCTTAGCGGAAAGGAAGTGGGCGGAGTTTAGTCCGACCGCCGTAATATCAGCGCCAATAAAACACAATATTCTCGATAACTTGGTGAACTACAGCCAAACAACAAGGGGGTCAAATATCCAGGCGAGTGTCCAGACCTGTTCTTCTACGGTCGTGGTGATGGACTATATGTAAGTCCAGCCCGACATGGATCATGGATGGTCACTCTCAGTCTCACAGATAATAGTGTACTGTTCGGAAATGTGTGCTCCGTGCTGCGGTAGCTCGATATGACCAGTAACCCGTTACTCGGCACCGAGCGTGGAGACTGGTTCTCTTTGTGGAGAAGGCGTGAGGGGACACGGGTAGGAAGACTTATGTAATTCACGATCATGAGCTAGCTGGTTCGCCTCCAGCCAGACAGCAGCTCCGTGCAGTTGTAAGGCCAGTGTCAGGCCAGGCGAGTGTCCCCCAGTATTTAGCGCTCGTCACGAGACCTCGACCTGGCACACACCATCCGTCCCATGCCGGACCGGGAACATAGGTCGCCGCGAACAAGGAAGCAGTACGGGCGACAATGGCGCGCGCTTCTAGCGTCTCAAACCGAGCGAGGTGGCGCAGTTTTGTTTTGGAAAATAATGTTAGCTATTATTTTTGCTTCTTCTACTGCAATACTATCAGCGTTCTTATTCCAGTCGAAGACAATAATTGCTGCACGACAACAGTAGCGATGAGAACCGTTATTTTTTATTTCATTCAAAAATTAAGCAATTTCCAATAACAACATTCATTAACTTCTCTAGTGGTTGTCATGTCAATAAGAAGTTTAGAGGATGAGTACACGTCATTTGTCCTAAATGCGTTTGCCCTTAATTGTATGGTAAACGACGTTAGGGCAAACAAACGCCTGTCGGAGTATACAAATTAGGGCGAATGCTTTTAGGGTTAACGAATTAAGGGCAATCGTCTGTAGACCTGTATTAGAATTATTTTCAAGAGAATACAAACTTTTAGGGCAAACGTCTTTAGAAAAAAAATACGTTTTAGGAAAAACATTTTACGGCAAACGCCTTTACGGCAAACGACGTTGCAGAAAATAATTTTAGGGCAAACCTGTAAGTCCAACGACGGTAGAAATTACCATCTATATTCTATCCTCAAGCTTTTCTGATCCATGGCCAACAGTTACCTTATATGTAACATGTGACCCATAGATGGCAGAGTACATAAACATACATAAACCTAGCCTAACCTAAACTAATTCTAGAGAAGAGAAACATCTAGGGCAGACCCCATTAGAACAAACGCATTCAGGTTAAAGGCTTGTGCGAGAAAATTATTTTAGGGCAAACGCTTTTAGGACAAAAGACTTCTTGGGTGTGTTATTATGGAGAAGTATCTTTCAGGGCAAACGACGTGCTTCCGAGAGATTTAGGCCCCCAGTACTTGTGAGAAAGTGATGTACAGTACATAGTACGACGCAACGATGAAAGAGCGTGGGAATGGTAATATTCCCGAAAAAAAAACCGCCAACAAACTACGACGCTCGCTATATTTCACGCGTTTAAAAATTTGAACAACCCCACCGGGGATCAAACCCAGATCATCGTGGTGAGATGCTGTTGATCCAGTCACAACATAACGTGGTCCTCTGAACGCTCGAGGTAAGCAACTAAGGATTCAGATAGGCATAATAAGGGCTCAGATGGTAATACTTTGTAAAGTTGCAGTTCCGTTGCGTTGCAGATATGGTGTCGTGCGGGTAATATTAAATTGCATACCGGTACTTTAGAAGATGAAATGCGAGGATAATTTAAAGACAGGGGCACAAGAATGAAATTGTGAAACGTATGATTATGTTGTAATATACAAAATAGAAACATCTGCTGTGATACCTCATGTAATACGTTCATTGTTACCATCTGCCTGTGCACAATGCTTACGAATGAAAATGTGACGGACTATCTCTGTGTGTGACAAAACTGAACGGCGCCATATTTCTGCCATAACATGCAATGATCCGTTTAAATTCAGTACATACGTACAGACATAAAATTGCCAAAAATATTTGTTTAAAGAATTCTTGGGCACAAAAAAAAAGCGGGGTTGGAGACTTGAAATTGTGGATGACAACAATAGGGAAAGAGGGGGGGGGGGGCATGGCCGCCCTGTAAGCACGCCTAGGCGGCCAATGTACGAGCTGAAGAGGCTAGATTGTTAGAAATAATGGTTAGAGACACTGTAAAATCGCGAAAATGTTTAAGAGTGTTTCCAATATACTGTATTATATTAACCTTAACACGTGTGAACAGTTTTGGGACAAATCACACACGCTGTGTGTTCAAGCTGTACAGTTCTAACTGGGCCTGTTGTAGAGAGAAACAATGCTTCAAATAAACCGTAGCCAGCGTCGATACGAAACATTTAGTGTTATATACAGCGTGTTGGAGTCTAGCAAATAGTCAACTATTCCCTCGATTTTCCAGTGTCTCTAATAATGGTACATCGCAAAATTTTTTTCGTACCAACATTCTTTTGAAAACACTGTGGTTTCTTGCATCATGCATGATTGGGTAATAAACGTCTGACACAACGCAACTGTGTGCAGACCAATAATAGGCATCACATATTGTAATAGCGGGATTCTTATTGGCTCAGTCAAATAGGGCAACAGCTCCACGTACCAGCTAAAGCCAGTAAGCTGAAGGTATGTTGAAACCCAGCGAACAGTCTAGTTTTCCCGCGATAAACCATCATCGCTATTGATTGCACACAGTAGTGTGACTTTCATTGTACATGTCGTTCAACCCACAAGATGGCCCTGTTCCTATATAATATCTAGCTATATTATCACTTACCTGTAGAGATGATTTTTCGCGGGAAAATTTGACTGTTTGTTGGGTTTCAGCGTTCGTTCAGCATATCGAAAGATTACTGGTTTTCGCTTGTACGTGGAGTTGTTACCCTGTTTGACTGAGCCGATAAGACTCCCGCTGTTGTAATATTTGATGTTTGTTATTTGTCTGCAGAGAGGTACGTTGTTGTCAGGTCTATATCACCCAGTCATATACGTCGCAAGAAACTACAGCGTTTTCAAGGGTATGCTGGCACGAAAAATTTTCGTGATATACCATCCTAAGGGTCACTGGAAAATCGCGAGAATGGTTGCCTATTTGCTAGGCTGCAACGTGATGTATATAACACTGAATGTTTTGTATCAACATTGGCTACCGTATATTTGTAGCATTTTTTCTCTCTACAACAGGCCAAGTTATAACTGTACAGCTTGAACACACAGCGTGTGTGATTTGTCCCAAAACTGTTCACACGTGTCACGGTTAATATAACACAGTATATTGGAGATTATTCCAGTGTCTCTAACCATTCTCTCTACTTATCTGTAGGACCGCTCCCACTCTACATCGGAGCGTAAGAAAGCTAATGCGTAACACACATACGAAACGAGCACAAGAAGTGACACACATGTTCTATTCTACAATGCATGAAAACACAGGCGCAAATGTCCGGTTTAGCAACCTATGCAACTAAAAAGTATTTCTCATTAAAATTTCCGACATTAGTGAAACATTAATTTAACATTTATATTTATTTAAGTAGGCCACGTATATGTTTTCTATTGAAATTGAAGTGTTAAGAGCCACAAAAGTTTAAACTGTATTAAATTCAGTCAATATTTTACGGAATAAAAAATATTTATGCGCGTTTAATTTTTTAAATGCTACTTCACGAAAAGTGTTCCGTAGTCTTTTAGTCACAAATAATAACTGTAAATACAGTGTACGAAGGCGAATTTAAGTGTGAAAATGTTGTAAACAAAAATGGTGGCTAAAGAGGAAATGTTCGACTGCCATTGGCTTCACGCAAGCACGGAAACGTAAGAGTTGACGAGTTGAGCAACTCAGTGTGTCTTGCTGTCGCGTGACTGTATAACGAGCCATATATGTAGTTGTGTGACGTGAGCGAGCGCGGGTGTGACGGACCAGGCAGGCCCTGTGCGGGGCAGAGACGGGCGATGGCGGTGTTCTGGTGTTTTACTGACGGCATGCTCCCCTTATATAAATAGCTCTGTGCATTTCGCCGAACAAGAGGGGCGCCCGCACCGAGCTCCCTTCATCCTCGTGTTGCTGGCGCCCAACCTACCTGGCTCACACAGCGTAGTATTCCGATTGCTGCGCCACTGATTTGTTTGTAAGAAGACATTTTGCACGAAGAGAATCTGCGATATTACACGTTTGTGGTTTGCGGGTATAACCTCAAGAGATGATGGTTAGAAACAGGGGCGTCATTTCAGGGTTTTCCTGGGGGGGGGGGAAGATTTTTTTACGACAGTGACCTTGTTGCATCTTTTTATTAATTAAGCCTGTATAAATTAGAAACTTTAATAATAAAACTTCGGTTTTATGTGCTTACGTTAGTAGCCTATTATTTAAATAACAAAGCACACAAATAAAATTTTTACACATTTTTAAATCCAGGGGGCATTTGCCCCCCCCCCCTAAATGACGCCCCTTGTAGAGATGATGGTTTATCGCGGGAAAACCCCACTGTTTGTTGGGTTTCAACGCATGTTTGGCTTACCAGAAGATTACTGGCTTTCTCATGTACCTACTTGGAGCTGTTTCCCTATTTGACAGAGTCCATAAAATCCCGCTTTTGTAATATTTGGTACCTATTATTGGTCTGCAGACAGATACGTTGTGTCAGACGTACATCACCCAATGTCACAAGAAACTACAGTGTTTTCAAGGGTATGTTGGCACAAACAATTTTCGCGATATATCAGCGTTTCTAATTATGGTACATCGCGAAAATGTTTTGTGCCTGCATACCCTTCAAAACGCTGTAGTTTTTTGCATCATACGATTGGGTGATGTACGTCTGACACAATAATAGGCATAATATATTACAATAGCGGTATTTTATTGACTTAGTCAAATAGGGCAACAGCTCTTCGTACAAGCGAAAGCCAGTAGTCTTCTGGTAAGCTGAACATGCGTTGAAACCCAGCAAACAGTCAAGTTTTCCCGCGATAAACCGTCATCTCTAACCATAATTGAGCATCAGAACCACGAACTTCGCGCTAGTTTGTTGCAGTGCCGTACAGCACATCTTGGAAGTTCTGCTTCATTGTCAGTGATTTGATGTTTTAATTCTCACCTGTCATGGGGTTATACCATAGCCATCTTTAGTAGAAAGCCGCGGACATAAGTCTGGCAACACTGTCAAGAAGGGTCATTTTAACACTTTCTTTAGCTCTCCAACGGCAATGACTATGTCTGATTCGTTATTTTGTCTACACGCCGACGAATCAAGGAAAGCCATTGTCGTTGGAGAGCTTAAAAAGTGTTAAAATTACCGTTCTTGGCAGTGTTGCCAGTTATGGCCGCGGCCTTCTACTATAGATGGTTATGGTATAACCCACAAGTAACATACTTGTGGTGTTACAATAACCTTGTATTGTGATTGGCACAGTCAAATGAGAGAAATCGCTTCACAAGGATACGCTGCCAGTAACCATGAAGCAAAGCTGCTGATGTGCTCGTAAGATACTATAACAAGCTGGTGCGAAAACCTTTTCACTTGAATGTGGAGGATCCAAACCATTCGATGATATTCGTGTAGAAGTCAAATTAAAATCACAATTTCATCATCCATTGGGGAGGAGGGCAGTTTTCATTACAAAAGAAACCAGTTAAATGCTTGTTGAAGGGACAGAGGAAAGAGACGAAGACTAATGTGTAAGGAGAGAATAAAGGGAGGAGAACTGCCTCCCTCGCCAGAGTACAGAATCACTGCGAAAGTTAGAAGGGAATTGTGGCCATCGGTGTTTAGGGCAAAAGTCACAAGGGACAATGTTTTATCGTAGAAAAAAGTTACACTATGTAGTATTACATGTCCAGAGTAGTTAGGTACTGTTTTGTGTTACAATTTTGTTTGGTCAGTGACTGAATGTTTCGTATTTCTTTGCGAACTTTGAAATCGTGACGTATTATCGCCTATTCAAACATGGCGCAACATGCTACGTTTTCACGTAAGATTTTCCTATATTTTAGTGTATCTAATACTAACATTGGTGTATTAGTCACTGTAGCGTCTAGTTTTTAGTGCGAAAGGAAACTATAGTCGCTAGCAATATTTTGTAAAGTCAGTGTTAGCTCATATACCCTTACCTCCGTAAATAAATGTGTGAATAATTTTTTTTTCCTTATAGGTGAAATAAAAAACAGTTTTATTTATACGCCATGTTTGACTTCAGTCCTATTGGAATGTCTTCAGAGAGAGAAAAAAGTATTAAACTGGTTAAAATGGTCCATTCTGTCGTTTGTAGTTCAATATTTTGGCTTTCGACACTGGTAATTAATTTTATCACGCTGTTGCAGATGTCATTTGCGTGTGTGTTATTGATAGGAACATGAAAAGTTCGCGTTTTATTTTAGGCACAAGCTATAATTCCACTACTGCAAGCTCGCGTCACTTTCACAATTGGTCCTTGACTTGACACCTCGTGTAAGTCGCTGAGCCTAAAATAAAAATTTCTCTGTGTCAGTGAACCCGCGAATTATTCCCGTATCTAGCTATTGACTACAACATGCGCCATCTGGACCTGCAAGGCGCGGACAGTAAGGTCGACTATAGCTCGCTATCCACTTGCCTTATCGCCTCTCAGAGCGAGGTGCTACCACAGAATATGTAGGAATACAGAAGTGAAATAGCCAGTAGAACTGCGAACCCAGTCACACACGCCAGCAAAATAGCTTCCCTGGCCAGCAACATGGCGGAAACACCTCCTACCAATCAGCGTAAGGTAGCTGCCCTGCTATCCAGCAGCCAGGCCAATAGGAAACCTGCTGTGACATGCAGCAGCCAATAAGCGGCGAAGTTCTCCCGTATCAAATGAGCCGCCACGTAATTTCGTTTCTGTATTACTATTTAAGTCTGTGGTGCTACATAACAGTTATACACAATTAATGGAATTAAGTATTTTGTACTTTTGATGTCGTGCGTACAAAACAATTCCTTGCGTCTTTGCTACGAAACCGGTCACATATTTTTACATTTGCAATATAAGTAGAAACATGAAAATTTCGCAGGTTCAGCGTCCTTTAGACTAAAGTTGACGGTCTGTATTATTATTAGAGATATCGCGGAAAAATGTGGCTGTTTGCTAGGTTTCAACGCACGTTCAGCTTATGAAAACATGACTGGCTTTCGCTTGTACGTATAGCTGTCGTCCTATTTGACTGAGCAGGTAAGAATCCTGGTGTTGTAATATTTGACGCGTGTTATTGGTCTACAGACAGCTACGTTCTGCCAAACGAATAATAAAAACCAATAATTAGAGTAGTGGATATATCGCGGGTTCAACAACCAGCAGGCTAGACTGCACAGTACTGTATACACTATGTCCTCAGATAGTTGTATATTGTCTGCTGCTACAGAGAGTGAGCATTTGAACATTTGACGATGTAGCACGGTAGTCCATTATGTATGTCCGCCATTGGTTCGGAGTCCTCAAGTTCACGTTTAATTAACAATGACCTGATCGAGAAAGTTTCCAACGTATACATGACTTAGAAATCCAACCTCTCTTCAGTTGAATCCGCGAAATTTCCGGGACTCTACCAATAATATATGTTGCAAGGTACTGAAGCGTAGTCAAGAGTATGTTGGCACAAACAATGGTCGCTATATACCATCAACTCTACTTATTACGTCACGTCCCTTTCTTCATTGGCTGCTGTATCACTCAAACTTTGAACTGAGCTGTCTATGATTTGGCTCTCGTTTTGTTCTTGATCTGTTATTTGTTACAGAGTCTTCCATAGTATGTCTAATAACACCTCACCCAAACGCAAAACGACATGCATGAACAAACTTCTGGATTCCAGCTTGTCGTGAAATGATTTCGCGAAATTTTCCAGTCGCTAAACATATGAGCGGAAAACAAATTCAAGTAAGAAACTTATAAATAAAATCACTATCATAGAAAAAATTTTAATTACCAAAATATAAACGGCTCTTGATAGTTCTGAGTAGAGGGAGAATCGCACTTTTAAGAAGAAAACATTCCTGGCGGTGGAGAGATTAATGCAACGCACGTAAATGCTAAACGAAACTTACGTTTTAGCAAGAAATTTAGTAGTTAACAAAATCTAATCGTTTGTTTAGCAAAATAAGTCTAATAACAAAATAATTCAAATTAGTCGTATTCAAAATATCTAGGAATATCGCTGTGATTTTCTCTGTAGTGCGAAAGATTTGTACTGTACGCCCCGAGTATATGGTTTATGGTGTTCGGTATAAATTTGCAATGTTTCTTTCATGGTATTTTAGATAATTTTATCTCGTATGTTCTTGGGGACGCGGTGGTCGAGGGGTCAGACATCTCGCCCCCACCAAGGCGGTACAGTTTCGGTTCCCGGCGGGGTCGGTTCCCGGATTTTCGCGCCGGACGATGCCGTTGGTCGGCGGGTTTTCTCGGGGATCTCCCGTTTCCCCGGCCCCTTCATTCCGGCGCTGCTCCATACCCACATCATGTCATCCCTCACCAGCGCTGAAGACCTCGATGTTAAGGGGTATTGATCCCTATCACCTTGGATTTATCTGTTTCTTCTCGATAACTTTTGTTCCAGTCGATGTATCAAAATGTTTGTCACGACAAGGCATAGATATAAACTTAATCGATTTTCTGTAATTGCTGGAACCATAATATTTCATTATTTTGCAACAGGAAACAGCTGAAAAGGAAAAATTGCTTTATTTACGGGAGCGACTACAGATGCCGCAAAATTAACAGGAACAATGTCATATGGATTCCAAAAAGTGATGGAGACAATCAACTAGGCTATGCCTTGTCAGCGTGAAAAAAGTAAAACAATGTGTATATTCCCTGATTTATAAGAAAAACCGTAAAACCGATCTGACAGAGATCAATCCTCCTTAAGCGCTGACCAAAGTATCTCGTTCATTCTCATATGGTCTCTAAAAAAATTAAATAGTTTCGTTGAAACATAGCAAATAAGGACTTATAAAATATTTCAAAGCGTTTTTCTACCTACATGTATTTGTAAATTGATATGAGTATGTATGAAATGATTGTGTATTTGCATGATTTTCATTTGAGCATCAAAACATTACCACAACGGCAAATAAAATGTGAAATTTCAGATATTTTTGTAGTACACTTGTGGTTGTAATATTTTCTAACATAGTTGTTGTACATACAGTTTTTCTCCGTGGAACGTAACACAGCTTTACAGTAGAACAGCCTAAGAAAGCACTGATGAGAATTAATTTATGTCTATTTTTCTTCTAGTGTTCGCACTCGCCGAGCTGCAGGATCATCTTCCGCCGCCTCTCTGTGCTTCATCAGGGTCTCATTACTCTGTGGTACCAGGTAGGCTTAGTATTTCATACCTCATACTTTATGGCACATAGCTATAATAAGTAAACCTACCCTATATAAGGTATGACTGAGAGTACTAGTGAACAAGAATGTGTTGATGCTGCAGAACTGTGCACTAGTAATTTGTATCTGTAATGGTTTTGCGATATGCATGGCATGGGTCTAACACAAAACTGGACTGTTTGCTGGATTCCAACACACGTTCATCTTATTAGATTATTACTGGCCGAATGGTCAGACCATTCGCCTCCCACAAAGGCGATCCGGGTTCGATTCCCGGCGGGGTCGGTCCCCGGATTTTTGCACGTGGGTATTGTGCCGGACGGTGCCGTTGGTCGGCGGGTTTTCTCGGGATTTCCCGTTCCCCCCGTCCCTTCATTCCGGCACGGCTCCATACTCACCTCATGTCACTCCTCACCAGCGCTAAAAGACCTCGATGTTGAGCGCTGACTCACTGTTGTACGTGGAGCCGAGCTGTTACCCTATTTGACTGAGCCAGTAAGAATCCAGCTGTTGTAATATTTGATGTCTATTATTGGTCTGCAGACACATACATTGTCAGATATACATCACCCAATCATATATGTTGCAAGAAACTACAGCATTTTCAAGGGTATGTTGGCACAAAACATTTTCGCGATATACACTCAAAATCTTAATTAGTGAATATCCACTTATTCACGCCGATAGATGGAGCAGTTTCAACAAACTGAATCAGTGAGAAACCACTGTGAAATCGGTGACTATTCACTGATTCCGACAAAGATCGCCAACATTCCACAAGTTAATTAGTGAATGTCCACAGATTTTCCAGTAAATTTTCACTGATTCAGTAAGTGAAAACTGTTATTTTAAAACAACTGGAAAAACTGGTGAATATTCACAAATTAAACAGTGAAGACTTTCACTTATTCAAATTGTTGAAACTGCTTCATCTATCAGCTTGAATAAGTGAATATTCACTAATTCAGATTTAGAGTGTTCCATCAGCTCTACTTATTGTGTTTATATATTAATAGGTGCAGTCTAGCAGTATTGGCTTATTAAACAAAGGGACTGCTAGTACCATCACGTGTAGAATATATAAGAAAACGAAAATTTCGTTAGTTCAGTGGCCTACATGCCAGAGTGCATTGTCCTAGGCTCACTTAGCCTCGACTATCGTTCATTGTCTGTTGTCCCAGGGAGTAGCAGCTAATGGGCAATTGGTCGGGACTTGAGAATGCATAGGACAGTGGAGTCTAACATTTAACTCCCGAATTCTTCCGTTTCCTGGTTATAAAGAAGTGACAATGTGAGCAGTACTGGGCGAGCGAAAAATTACTGATAGCTGAGACCATACACATTTCGCGAAAAAAATTTTTGCCCCAATTTGTTTCAATGCCTTACGTCCACATCTGCAGCTGTGCTTCATAGTCAGTGATAGGAGTTCTACCCTCATCACATACGTGTGGTGTTGCAGTATAACTTCATCACGATTGGTACAGTCAAATAAGAGACTTCACTGCTTAAGGACACGTTGCCAATAATCTTGAAGCATATTTGCACGTAAGGCACTTAAATATAGTGAGGTAAAATTCTGTCCGTGAAAAGTTCGTGGTATTACTGATAGTAAAAATAGAAATGTACAGCACAAGACGGCACAAACGGGCAAAAAAACGACTAAGATGCGGCATTGATATTGAAAGTGAGTGGAGAGATTTTGGTCAGCGCTTAACATCGAGGTCTTTAGCGCAGGTGAAGGGTGATATGATGTGATTATGGAGCAGCGCCGGAATGCAAGGGCGGGGGAGACGGGAGATCCCGAGAAAACCCGCCGACCAGCGGCACGTCCGGCACGATACCCACATGCGAAACTCCGGGACCGACCCCGCCTGGAATCGAACCTGGATCGCCTTGGTGGGAGGCGAGAGGTTCACTTTATGTTGAAAGTATGGGAATCTAAGATACTGGTTTTCCCTAGGACGAGGCACAAGAAAGGCAGGGTAAATCTGGATATGTATTACGTAGTAAAAAGGGTGTATGGAATAGACTACAAATTGTGTGTTACAATTTGGCGACAAGCAAGACTTTAGTAGCCCGAACATTCTTCGTTATTGGCACCGAGCCTTCGTATCTGTTTATGGTTGCATTACAAGATAGCGGGTATTTTACAGTTAACCTTATATCAATGGTTGAGTAAGTCCTTCATGCGCATCACACATCACAAACTCTCAGGCAACAAAAGTCAGATGATTGTACAGTAACTTGGGGTCTAGTTTGCTGTAAGATAACAACGCGAATTTCGCAAATCCCTATTAATTTGTGATTGGTTTGTTTCGAGTCATTATTAGAGATGATGGTTTATCGCGGGAAAACTTGACTGCTGGATTTCAACATAGGTACGTCCAGCTTATGAAAAGATGACTGGCCTTCGATTGTTGCACGTAGAGGTGTTGCGCTATTTGACTGAGCCAGGAATAAGCCCTCTGTTGTAATATTTGATGCCTATTATTGGTCTGCTGATAGCTACGTTGTGTCAGACGTGTATCATCCAATCATTAGAGACCGGGGAAATTCGCGGGTTCGCTGACCTGAAGGCTAGCCTCCAGAATGTTTGTTTACTCGAGCAGACAGCTACTGATTGGCTACTCGCTGACACAATGATATCACATAGTAGGCTCTGCATTCACTTGCTTCTTCTTATTGAGTCAAATGAGTCAAGAGCCAATTACGAACTGGCACTAACTTAAATTTGTTTGAATATTTACCCGTACCCAAATCAAAATAAGAATTTTTCAGGTCCCTACCAGTCATACATGTTTAGAGGTACGTAAATTTCGCAGATACATTCCAGGTTTAGGTTGAACGCCAATTATGTATACTTCATTGTCATGTCTGTGACTTGCCGGCGGCTGTTACGAAACGCGTTTGACTACTGCAAGCCAGTAATAAATAAGGAAATATATATCGCTTGCTACCTGCTTGTACAGTTATAAGCCAATATATAATCGATTGTGGCCAGTGGGTGTATAGGACTGACAAGTCTAGGCTGCAACCAGATGAATCTGCGAAATTGACGTACCTCTGTACATGTTCAAGAAACTACAGTATTTTCAAGGGCATGCTGGCACAACGTATTGCCAGGTGACTTCTCGAATGTTGCAATTCGTGTGGAAGTCGCTGAGACAGTAGTAAGGTTCCAGTGCAGCCAGAATAGATAGGTGCGGCGCCCTATAGTACTGTGAAATCCCACCTGTTGTTTCTCCCTGCGGGCCAGTGTGTATCGATCCATCTTCGACCATCGCCGCGGACTGCATGCCCCTTCCCTGCCCCATACCACCTCCCACACTCCCGAAATCTCACACCCAATCGCCATTTTGACTCGAGCATTCACCTCGCACCAGACTGGGACGAAGTTTTGTTGCTGGATTGCAGCTCTTCTTTGTCTGGTATATGAACTAGTACAGAGAAGTTTCGCGCTTTATAGTCTAACTAGCTGGTTCCCGCTATTTCATTTGCGGGGTTTTCAGTTTAATGTGATAGTATTTATAAAACATAAAAAAGTCTTGAAAAGTGCTAAATGGAGCAAAATTATGTTAGGGATCATTCTTGTCCGGCTTATAAATATTTTGAAAAGGATTTTTTTTTGTATCCTGTTTTACTGCTGTACCCCGTTTTCCCTCCCACCTCCCACAAACTATAATTTATTTTGGTAGAAACCATTTTTTTATTAAATTAAAGTATTTTTTGGGCATCCCGTTCTGTCTCTATACCCCATATGACCCGCCTCTCTTCATAAGTTAGTCTTTATTTCAGCTAAAAACTTCCCGGACGCACGCATAACTCACCAAATATTTTTTTTTACTAAGCTTTTTGGGTATCCCGTTCTTCCCCTCTACTTAGTTTTGCTCCCCTGCTTTAAAAAATAAATTAAACAACTCACAGTTTTTTTTTTTTTTTTTTTTTTTTTGAAATCCTGTTCTGTCCCTCTGCCTCGTTTTGCCATCCCCGCCCATTATTTTTGTAGAAAGTTCATCGCAGTTGGATGACTGGTATAGAACCGCATAGAAGACGGGATAAACAATCATTTAGCTAGCAGTCCACCTGCGGTATTACCCGCGTGTATTACTCGTAACAGCGAGTATTTACTTCTGTTAAAGGGTCTCTTTTTTTACGCCAGATTAGTTGCTGGGCCATCAAGTGTTAGGATAACCAAACTGAAGATTGAGCTTATTCTGCAGCTGGCTACGAGTTTTATTTTATATTTTTTTTTCAACCTTCGATCGTCTGTAATAAAAAAAAGGGGGAATGAATTGGGAAAATAATTTTAATGGCAAAGGAAACTTACATCTTGACACTATTTTTCCACATAATCACCGTGTAGATTGAGGCATTTGTCGTACCGATGCACCAGCTTTCCGATATCCTCTGTAAAGAATAATGCCTCCTGCCTATTCAGCCTTGTCCCCTGAAACCTCTTGTTGTGATTACAGTATGCTCGTTAATCGGTGCTAGTGCATCGATACGACAAATGTGTCTCAATCTGCACGGTGGTTATGTGGAAACATAGTGTAAAGATGTACGTTTCTTTTGACATTAAAATAATTTCCCGATTTATTCCCGTTTTTTATTACAGCCGATCGGAGGTAGAAAAAAAACCCTCGTACATAGCAATAGCTGCCATGTGAAAAACTGTCATTCTATACCTGCTAATCTTAACAACTGTACCGGGACTTATTTGTAGCCATAACAAAACAGACTTCGAATATGAGAGAGTATTTGTATGGTATATATGTGGTATGATGACTCGTTTACATGTATAGGTGATTCAGGATAAAGTGAGCGCTCAGAAAAGACCTGATTAATTTCTATTTTTCGCCAGTTTATATAATTCCGCTGCATGTAAACATAAACATTGCCACGTATTTTTATTTGCATAGGCTATTAGAATGTTTACATTTACATTATGCTGCTGCGATACATATTATGTATAACATCTCATTAAATGAACGGGCGCTGTATATATGCTATACTCAATAATAATCTTAGTAGTAAATACCTGCGAGTTAACGTTTTATAACACTGTTTTCTCTGCATCGGCTAATTGGTTACGTCACACACTATTGCCGTTACTTATCTCGTAAATGAATGCATAGTGTATAATTTGTAATTCAAAACCGCCATTATAAACACACACGACACACGCAATTCAAGAATTCAAGTTCCGTTCAGCTTACTGCCATGAACGACGACGCAATTAACAAAATTAATAAATAATGTATTTTCTTAATGTGTGAAACAGAAAAAAATGCTATTTCTAATTTCGATCGTATAACGTAACAGATTACTAATGACTTCATATCTTTTAACAATGATACTCATAAACAATTGCTTCTAATGCTTTTTAATATATTCATCAGAAACCCTTATTTATTACACAACGGACAAACACAATAACCCAACTTGCTTCAAGCGAGCGAAGCGGTGAAAACCTAACTTTAGTGCCACCTGTCCGTGGATTTTTGTACTTTGTGGCGCGAGCGTTAGCGGCAATGTGTCAACCACAGTTTTGAATTCAGCGGGCGGTTGCATCAATTTGTGGTGGCGCTTATCAAGTCAAACTACACAGTTAATAGGTATGTCAATAAGATCATAAATAAATATTTTAAAGTATATAGTATGCGGAGAGGTCGATTGCATTTAATGTTCTTTCACTAATGCTGAATTCAAATAGGAAAATACACGGAACTACATGTAATGATTTGCTACCAACCATACAAACAATAACGGTTAGTGATTTTTTCAAAGGTTAAATCTTTAGTGCTCACTTATTCCGAATGACCTATAGCGCGATTATTGATGGCAGTGCCCTCAATACGTACGAACGTAGCTTCTAAAGTTAATTAAAAATAAATAAAATATTCTGTCACATACAGGAGGCGAGGGGCGGATCCAAAAGGGTGGGGGGCCATAGGGGACCAGTTAAGTGTCAAGCAAAATATTAAAAAGGATGCCTTTTTCTTTCCCTAGATCTCCATAAAACACAAAATTTACAACGTTAATAGTTTGTTGCAAAAGTGTGGAAGCAGAAGCTTGAACAGTTATCTAATTTATTTTATATTAGCACAGAGGTTTTCACTTTCAAGGCATAGTTTATCGTTAGAATATTACAATTTCTTAAAGGGTAGCCAACATTAATTTGTTTTCTTTTTCTTAATTTAAAAGTTTGGAAACTTCTTTTAAAGCACAATTTTGCAAAAAGTCCAAATTTTTCCGGAAGAGGACCCCCGGATCGTCCGTTTTTGGCTTGCTGTCGTTGTGGATATAGCTATGTTTTAAGGCATATTCCCCTCCAGGATTCTGGACTAGATCCTGCGCGTTAGATGCTCTGAAATGACGGAGACATAAGGGCGACCTTGAAACGCGCATAAAATGCCGCATCGCCTCAAAGAGCCAAGCTATGAAATAGCGTTCGACGTTCCCGCCTAACAGTTTTTACTATGCGGGTTGGTGGAAAGTCTGTAGCAAAGTTCAGTGCATATCGTAATCTGACATTCACATACATCCGGTTAGTACGTTTTGAAGTACGGCAGTCTGAAAGGGCCGTTTTTAACTATGTTGGAGGGCTTACAAAAAGTGTTTTTAATGATCATAGTGTCTTAACAATGAGGTTCCGACCTTGTCAGAAGTGTGTTTTCTTTTCGTACGTTGGCACAATGGGTACACGTGGAATTGTTTCGTAGAATAAACCTGTTTAAGAACACACTGCAACGCATGTGAAGCGTGAGGTAGGCGACCGCCTTAAGGACCTGAAAAATTCCCGTTTTCTCTTGTGCACAAGCTATAGATCAAACAGCTCGCCAAGCTCGTGTCAATTTCGTAACTAGCCCGTGACTTATTTATTCACCTTGTTACGTATGAGTGTTGTGCAAGGTGAGCGAGGGAGATCCTCCTGGAAGTCGCTAAACCAACACCAGAGAAGCAACTAATGCATAGCGACCCTGGTTTTTCGCTTTGTTTCAGTGCCATACGTACACATCTGCAGTTCTGCTTCGTGGTCAGTGATTGGATATTTTAACTCTCTCGAGCCTTGGGATTCTACCGGCAAATCACAGCCGTGAGGTGTTGCAGAGACTTTATTGTAGTTGGTTCAGACAAATGATATACGGCTCTTCATATAAACACGCTGCCAATAATCATGAAGCAGAATTGCAGATGTGCACGTCAGGCACTGAAACAAAGTGAGGCAAAATTATTTTCGCGAAAAATGCTGTGTCCCTAATAGTGCAGTCGTGCGGCATCACTTTGTCAGCGAGCAGTCAGTGCTCAGCTGCTGTCTGCTCGATTACGCAGACATTCTCGCCGGCTAGTATCCATGTCAGTGAACCCGCGAAATGTGCCGGTCCCGACCAATCAAACGCCGCATTCCGATACTCACTGATTTCACTGGTCAGTGGTTTCAGTAATGTCAGTTATTGTTGGCGAGCACTGATGTTCACTGAGGAATGTTCACGGCTGACTCCTCGTGCGAGGCTACGACGACTACTGATTTCACTGGATATCGAGAGGAAGTGTAGCGTCAGTGAAAACAGAGATTGACAACATCTGTCTTCTACAAACGTTTATAAACATTCTAATCATCATGGTGTAACACATGAATAGATTTACTATACGTGAAAAACTGAGAAGGTTTTTTTGACACTATCCGAAAATAACATTCAAATTAAATTGATATTTTTCTCAGAAGCACATCGGATTGTTCTGTAAAATATGATAAGAATGTTAGTAGTGTAGTATAGTTCCTTCTATTGCAGGAGCCTAGGAGCGGGATCCGGGATCTGTTCAGCATGTGTCTCGTAATTATTTGTGTACGGTCTACCCACCAAGTTGGTTAATGTCCGTTGTCTTGATACCTAGCTACCCTCATTGGCTTAACCTTCTATCTTGTTTTTTTTTTAAATTAGTTTTATTGTTGTCCTCT
>PNEQ01029050.1:0-14041 GCA_003012365.1 Medauroidea extradentata | reverse complement strand
AATTGCTTTTACAAACTTGACTTACAGCTTCGCACTGAAAACATATCTACACCATGAGCCTGCAGCGCCCTGACTGGCCAACCATTTGACCAATCACAGACCAGGCACGGAACAGAAAACACAAACACCAGTACGTGGCTGCATAAAACAACTTGTACATACCTATATTCAAATTTATTCTACGTCACAACTGTACAATTTTATATCAAATATAAATAACACAATAACAAATAACTGCAACCTGACAACCCACCGTCCTACACTCCATGGTCTGGAAGACACCCTGCTGCATAGGGGCTCAGTACTGCCTGAGGGCCGCGCTGCCTTTCTCGCGGGGGCTTGGTGTTGTGGCAGCTGGGGCCGTTGTTCTGTTGCTTTGCCTGCCGCTGCATGCAGGAGAGTGCTTAACAATAGAATATCATCTCGCTATTAATCGCTGAACATATCATCCCCAACGAACTCCACTTATCCTAGGCAGGTCTGGGGAATGATAGCCCGCACAATTTCCCTCTGTAATCGTGCATGTGATCTGCAGATAAGACCTCTAGGGCGAGTCTAAAAACTCCGCAAGTCTTGTGCACAGTCTGTGTCCTCTGGCGCAAGCCACAAGCTTCGTCAGTTACAGGCTCACACGTCCCCTCACTAAAGCCTCCTGGCTGAAACCACATCAAACCTGGCTATGTGGGAAAATTTATTTGCCCATAAATGAGGATGCCTACAGTTTACGTGCACGACGAAAGAGGATCAATGTGCTGGCTGCATTCTCCTGGCGGACTGTGAACCACTGGGACCTGGGCGTCAACAAAGGCGAGCAGGGCATATCGCAAGCAGCTCCGTGGCCTAATTACCCCTTAAAACTCTCCTGAAACTACCCACAAAGTAGCCACAGGAAAACATTGGGTGTTATAAAACATAGGCCACACATTCTATAACGCTACTGTGGGGAAACATGCCCATGTGCATATGCCGAAACATGTACAGGTGCGCATGAGAATCAGCATGACTACCACACTTACATCATACACGTCATGATCATTCACATAATGGGAAGCGCAGAAGTTCAAGTAATGTAGGTGCACAGAGGCACACATATAAAATGCAATTTCGTGCTCACCACTTTTCGATTAGCGATTAGTGAATAATGTATAGAATATATTGCAATGTGAATTCAACAGCAGCTGACACAGAGCCTGGGACTGTACAATGTATATTTTGCCTTTTCGATGTGAATTACATAATGCTTCGTTGGTGTTGTGTTTGTGGAGAAAGCAGTTGAATTAAAATTTATTTACGAGTGAGAGTTACCCCAGGTTTCCCTTGTAAGAGTGACTTGTAATTGCTTGTGTATTTGTGTGGCTCCTGCCATGCATACCTAGGCCGGTACTGGGGCTGAAGGCTTCCAGACGAGCTTAAGCAGCATGACAGGCGGTGATGCCAGCCCCTGTCAGCACAGACATAGAATCCTAAAGCAGGCCAAACTACCAGGCTTTCCTCGGGGATGAATTTTGACACTAACAGTATGCGACGACTGTCGCCTATAATTAACTTATTATATTTGGGCACCCATAATTAATTTATTATATGTAGCGCCCAAGTTAAGTCGTGGGCGACTGACCAGCGTGTGTTTTAGGTAGCGAAAAGGATGTCCCTGTTACTTTGCTTAACTATCGAAGCTAGTGCTGAAGTTTCGATGGGCACTATTTAAAAATCACCGTGGCTGTAACATCAAGGAGTGCGTTTTGCACAATGATACAGGATGTTTGGTAATTATAGGTACAAACGAAAGGGGCATGTCAAGGACGATGAAATAAGCAAATAATGCTAATAAACATAGTTCCGACAACCTATTGTTTTTCCAATATGACACATTACATGTTACGACAGGAACGCTATAATACCAGTGTTCCCGAGGATCAAAACGTCAAAATTCTGCACATGTAGATGAAGACATTACAACAAGTGTTCGAAATAGGCGCAGTTCATGTGAAGGCAGGCTTCAGCACGTCTTCGCATCGATGCCCGTATGCGTTCAAAAACTCCTAGTGTGTTCCGAATGCAGTGACAACCATCCACAATGCGTTCCTGTAGTTCGTGGACATTATCAACATGGCTGGCATACACCACAGCTTTTAAATATCCGCACACACACAAAAAAATCGATTGGGTTCAAGTCGGGGCGGGGGACCTGAGAGGCCATGGTATTGGCATGCCACGACCGATACACTGTTGTTGAACATACGTGCGACGTGTTCCCGAACAGCCACATGGAAATGTGCATGTACCACATACACATACTGTCACCAAGAGGTACGTCATCCAAACTGTTGAGTAGCTCGTGCTTCAGGAAATGAAGGTACGCAGACCAGTAAGTCGGCCAGGTAGTACATGTGGCCCTAACAACCTATCACCGACTTTGTCCAAGTATTAATAGAGTATCTCCGCTGATGTGTTGTCTCAGTGTAGCAACACACGCGTGTGTGTTGTGGATGTTCATGATACCATCCTGGGTGAAGCATGCTTCGTTTATAAATAAAACGTGCACGAGGAACTGTGGATCTCGCCCACATTCTGCCAGGACCAATTGGCAGTAGGCAACCCAGGCTGGAAAGTCTGGTGCGGCCAATGCTTGCACACGATGTACATGATATGGGTACAACTGTCCCTCATGTAATACCCGCCATATGAGTTATGGCGAAACTCCTTCTACTGCACCAACTCGTCTGGTACTTGTGTCTGGTATTGCATCCACCTGTTGTAACAAATGCTCCTCAATTTCCGGTGTCGAGACTGTTCTTGGTCTACCTGCATGTCGCATGTTGGGTTTAAATGATCCTGTCTCGCGCCGGTGCTGATGTGCCCTTGGGAACTCTCTGCTGTCAGGCTGTCTTCTCTGTGGGTATGTCTGTTGATACATTCGAGCTGCCTCGTGTGCATTGCCAATAGCTCGCCCATACATGAAGTGGATGTCAACCATTTCTAATTAGAAAACGTGTGTGGAGCCATGGCGACCTCGTCGAGCACTACTGCATTTGCTGTTGACTGTGAGAACTGGTGCCTGCAGGCCGAGCATAGTTCGTGTTTTCTCCCTATCGTCAAAACGACGCGTCAGTGGAAAGACGTTTCGTCAAAAAAGCGAGCATAGCTCTGTTTGTTGCCCGTCAAAGCGTTTCAGATGAACGACGCGACCGTCAGTACACTGACGCGGTATTTTGGCGTGTCATGAGCCGACAACGTGCGTATTTAAAATAAATATTGATAGAAACAATGCCATATTCACAGTTTCAAGTGATAAAATATATTTTTAACTAATATAAAGCCTGCACACTGTATAAACAATACGTGCAAAGACAAACTTAACGGCAACGCTCAATTACTGTATACGTACCATAACCTATAACTTGACCATATGGCCATAACCTACATCTTGCCCATACTGATCGCCAATACCGAAATAAGTAATACAATTTATATTGAATATTTTTGATGACAAAAACAAATTGTTTTAATTGATGTATATATGTATATATTGGTGCTGTATTAGTGTACGCATGTGTTTTGTCTGTAATTTAAACGTGTTAGTATAACCAAACCGAATGAAAGTGGTGTGCGGTAGAAAAAAAATCTGGTATTTTAATATTCGTGGCTTGAATCTGTAGTACAAAACGCATAAGACAAAATCATTCTCTGCTGAAAATACCCTGAGAAACCAGTGTTTATACGCAACGTAGTAACTTTTAAAAACATTGCTACCGTTCGTATTGGCAAATAACCTACAATGTTGTACCTTACAGATATCGACGAAGACAATTAAAATATATGTAATTTTGAGCAGTACGTTTCTTATGTTCATGCATTGTCTTTTTCCGAGATAGGGAAACCAAATTTAATTTTTTATCGTGTATAGGGTAAAGGAGACCACAAAACATATATATTTTCCTCAAATCTATGGCAATTTTTTTATTGACTGGAGAATAGTAATTAACGTCTTCTGTTATTTATTGTATATGCTCTGACAGAAAATAATTTTATCGTTATAAATCATATGTAGACTTTAAAATTATAAGATACGTACTGAAATGTTAAAAATTATGTTAAGCTTTATTTACCATGTTTTATTTTACATCGTTCATATAAACAGCCAAATGAGGATACAAAAAAACGATGGTCAAGTATTGATATTTTTATTTCGGCAGCAACACTACTACTATAGTGACATATACACTGACTCGTGAAATTAATATTAACACCAAACCCCACACGACTGCCACAGAATATCGCCATTTGTGAATAAAAATACAGGTTAAGTGCAAATAACGTCATTCTCGTTACAGCTGTTT
Organism: Medauroidea extradentata; assembly: GCA_003012365.1. Taxonomy (NCBI): domain Eukaryota; kingdom Metazoa; phylum Arthropoda; class Insecta; order Phasmatodea; family Phasmatidae; genus Medauroidea; species Medauroidea extradentata. The sequence goes on along the minus strand of PNEQ01029050.1, from coordinate 9,704 downwards.
AATATTTTTGTTCACGGAGATTTTCTATTGGCTAAAATTTGTAAGCAGATTCTCCAACACACAAAAATATCATGTCACTACTGCAAATTTCGTACCAACCTCTGCATATAATCCTCTTTGGAACCGTAGTTCATTTGACGCAATAATTCTGACAGAAGCATTATGACACGACCATAGAGGTAATATATAATTAAGTGCTCACACCCGGCAGTTGAAGGTAAAAGAGAACAGTCTGTTATGGGGTTTGAATGAATGTGTTAACAAAGCCATTTCTCCTTTCTGCATATTTACTCTAAGGACACGACGATCCATGCTCGCATTTTCGCGCAGCCGTCATGACACTAGCGTCGTTCTAGTAACACGTCGGAGTTATGACGGTTTCGAATAAAAGAACCATGCTCAACCTGCTGGTACAGTGTTGCAACATTGCCGTGTTTGCACGTATCCATACATTGTAACGGGAAAACTGTGGTTTTCCGGACCAGTTTTATTATTATTTGCTTGTTCCTTCGTCCTCTACGCACACTTCTTTCGTTTATACCTATAATTACCAAACATCCTGTATAACAGAGAACGGAAACTTGTACCTTTGTAAATGTATCCCTCGTAGATGAGAATTATAGAATATCGGAGAAATATAGTAGTAAAACAATTTAAATATGAAACAATAATGTAAATAAGGAAAGTAGTCATACGATTAACATGAGAAGGTTTGCATGCAAGTTAAAAGATGTAGGAAATAAACAGAACTATAATAAATTAATTAACATAACAAAGTATGTAATCGAGAGTGTGAGAGATTTTGGTTAGCGCTTAACATCGAGGTCTTTAGCGCTGGTGAGGGCTGACATGAGGTGAGTAAGGAGCAGCACCGGAATGAATGGGCGGGGTAAACGGGAGATCCCCGAGAAAACCCGCCGACCAACGGCATCGTCCGGCACGATTCCCCCATGCGAAAATCCGGGGACCGACCCCGCCGGGAATCGAACCAGGATCGCCTTGGTGGGAGGCGAATGGTCCGACCATTTTTTTAATTTACATTTAGTAAAGTGTTTGGTGCAGCGGCGATGCGGAAGCTTTCGCATCACCACTGCACCAACCATTCCCCTCTTTAATGTGACGTAATTTGAGTGACCCCAGTATTTTTCGTGTGACAATTTGCATAGTGACAATTTTTGAGACCCAAATGGACAAACACAAATTTACACCCAGCCAGACCTGGGAATCGAACCCAGAACCCCCCGACACCAAAGCCGGCCGCTCAACCAACTGAGCCACGGGGGTCGGCCCCATTCGGCCACCGCGGCCCATGTATGGAATCGAGAAAAATTAACATGTTTGATCAAGTTAGTCAAGTACTGTTTGGTGCACTTGACGAAGACGATTGTTTCTATTATAATGAACCAATTAATAATACAGAGAAAGAACTGGTTGATTTTATAAAAATTACTAACCAACAAATGCTAATAAGCAGACAGACACTGCAGTCAGTTAATAAATCCTTACGAAATTCAGCATCAAATAATAAAATATCGGTAGAAGGCATTGAGAAGATAACTTCGTAAATTAATGACAAGCATAAAGCAACTGAAAACACTCTTTACAATTAATCTAACGTGTTATCTGTATATGAACACACTGAGATCTTAGAAATAATTGCACATGATTTGATGCAACAATATAGCAAATACTAACAGCAATTCTACACTCTGTAAAGGGATTTTGTAGTCACTCATCAGTCATACACAATTCATGCACCACTACAAAAACACGCAACCAAACGTACCTAATGATGTTACCTTACCTATACCACCGAGTGTGACTTCAGAACCAATGTTATTTTAATTGCAGAATTATATGTTTTGTAAGTATTGTTAAGTAAAACTTGTTCTAGATTATGTAGGTGAAAAGATCATATGTGAACCATGTACTATAAAACATTTGTAAATAAATATTCTTACATTTCAATATAGTGAATAGTGATAGTAAATTTATATTTGCCTTGCCTGATACATGATGATAGAAGAGTCTAAACATTTTTATGCTAACATCGATTAATTAGGTTTTACTTTATGCAAGGATTCCATAAAGGAACACAAGTATTTAAGAAAACATTTCCTGTAGTGAATATACAGCTGCAAAGAGTATGTGAAGTAAAAATAATGAAATATGCTAGAACAATGCCGAGTGACTGTTATAAAATAATTGTTTATTTGCAAAATACATTATTGACTCAGGTGGACGTGAATGGCTATTTGCTGCGCCTCACAATATTAAAACTTATTCTCTTAAGTGAAGGTAAAGACTATTTTATGTTGAAATTATACATTCTGGTAAATTAACTTGTAGAAAAAAAATACACAGGTTTTGGAACTTACGTAACGATTCAAAGTAATAATATATTAATACAAATGTAAGAAACAATGGGATTATTCCATTAGTACATATTAACTGTAACTGTTGTGAGGTAGGAGACTACAAAGTTCGCTAGATAATACTTTAGTGAGCATGCCTCTACAGGTGAATGCAGAGCATAGAGACGATTTTAAATTGGTTAGTCATGAATTTGAGATGTAGAAAGAGCAATTCTTGAAGAAGAATGGAAAACCTGCGCCTAACATCGATGTCTTTAGTGCTGGTGAAGGGTGACATGAGGTGAGTATGGAGCAGCGCCGGAATGAATGGGCGGGGGAAACGGAAGATCCCCGAGAAAACCCGCCGACCAGCGGCATCGTCTAGCACGATTCCCACATGAGAAAATCCGGGGACCGACCCTGCTGGGAATCGAGCCCGGATCTCCTTGGTGGGAGGCTAGAGGTCCTTTCGGCCACCGTGGCCCCCCTTGATATATTGACATGTTACTGACGCTGTAAATGTAAATATGTAAGTCTCCTTGTAAAAAGTGACGGTATGATAAGAACTGTTGAGGTACTATATGTGTACAACACATTATCATCAACAACATTTCTAAGTCCTGGGAAGCAGTTATTCTCCTACATTTACAAGAGCGAGAAACAGAGTCGAGAGAGCTGCACGCTATTGACACTAGTGAGGCCATACCATTTTCATCATCCACTGAACCATCTCCACCATCGAGGTACAGACGAAAACAATTCTGTGACGAATCGTTTATATTAAGGGGGAGGGACGTTGTATCCCATACCTTGCCCATATAATTGTTCGTTTATTATATATAAAGCTGCATTCTTTAGGAAGTCCGTACCTTATATCATATTCTGTTTTGCAAGAGGAGGGACAATGTGGCAGAGGCCAGTAGTACGCCATTAGTCAATATTGTGTGACACACTGACTTATTCTCGACGTTATGAAATCAGCTAGTGAAGGGAGGTCAATGGTCTAGAATGACGACCATACCACTCCTGTTCGAGTAGGTGAGACAGAGGAGGTTGTTGTGACCTAGGTTCCACTTCACTGTTCCATGAATTTCTCCCACTCGAAATTGTATATATAGCCCTACACTAGGTTAAGTGAAAGCAGATGATGTAAAAGCTTGGAGGACAGACCAGTGTGTCCTCTAGGACATGTCTGTAATAATATAGCATGAGAAATATGATGACTTGCTTGAAACTGAAACAATTCTAAGCAATCTTCATGGTCTTTGATCGAACGATCTTAACCTCGTCCAGCCGCCTGCAGTCCATCTTTGGCAGAAAGCCGAGCTACAGACAATCACAGCTCGGCCGATGCCTTGTTTGAAAGTATTAGACGTGCCTTGCGTGAACGTGTAAAAAAATTATTAATTTTTAAAATAATTGATTGATTTCATCGATAGTTGATCGGGTTTAGCTATGCAAAAGAGAGAGAGAGATAGTAGTCGATGGTGGTCTATAGAACATTACTTGTGTGTATTGTGATTTAATTTTGTTAATACGATTTTTTTAGGTTTTCTTTAATTTGATACAATTTTATTGAAAATCGATCAAGTTTCGCTAAGATGGGAGTGTGTGTAAACACGTATCATTATTAGTATTTAAGATATTACGTTGAAAAATAATTTTTAATAATTATAATTTTAATTAAATTATTCATCACATAAATATTTTTCTATAAACGTGAAGGAGTACAAACGAGTCCTAAGCTATAGGTAATATATGCATTTAAATATGTGTTAAAATATTAAATAAATAAAGAATTAGTTAAAGTAATATTACTTAAATTAATAACATTGAGTTTAGTGACAAGAGAAAAACATGAAAATGATAACTCTGTTTGCTTTGAGAAGACAAAGGGGTCGGTTTGTTGTGACAGCGAACATGGCAAAGGAATCAAGGTTGGCCGCGATGTTGCAAAAAGTAAATTATTTTATTCGTACATACTTTACAATCGGCAGGTTCACATATACTTTATAGGGGAGTGCACATTGAAACCACATGAGCTGAGCAGCGTAACAACAGAGAACGAAACTTCCAACATGTTACTAGTACAATTCGCAATGGAACCACATTGACAGGCACGATTGTCATAACACAGTTCTAGGAGTGACGGCGAGTTACTAAAAATAGTACACTGCGTAGCAATAAGGTAGTCAACACAAACTACTATACAAATCTCCTTGACGCGGCTGTCGAATACCAGTAACTGCGAGCGAGTTCACTAACGCTGTCAGTACAGCAAGTCTATCCGAAATTATTTTAAAAAAAACAGCTCGTCACAGAAGTGAGCAACTCTGACTTTATATAACTATACCTCATTTTTATGAGGAATCACAATCTCACAATTTGTACCTGTATATTGGTGTAGGTAGTTGGAAACTGATTTCAAAGGGTTTGTGTGGGTATTTCGTTGCTGTTTGGATGAATGTTTCTGGAATACTATTTTTATTTTATAAATTGCCCTTCGTAGTCTTCCTATTCGTGAAGCTCCAAGTCGTACACAATATTTCCCTATGAGTAATTCACGGCACTGTTGTAATGTCATTATTCCTAACTCTTTTCGGATACATTATGTTTGGTGTTGATGGGAATGCCCCATACAATCCGTTTGATACATACGGTCTGTATTTTTTCTCGTTTACTTGCTTGTGTGTTTGATATGTTTCCCATTATTTGCTCCCCATAATCCAGTATTGATTAAATTGTATTGAAGTAAAATATTATTAATACCTCGAAATGTTCTAATTCCTCCCCATTTTAATACATTGATTCTTTTTTTACATTTGTCTATCGTGTAGCTGACGCGAGTGTTCCGTGCCCTATTCTGTTGTATTATCATTCCTAAGTATTTGACTTTTGTTACTGCTTATATTTATATATTCCGGATTTTAGACGATGGTGGATTAATAGGATACTTTCTTTTGTGAAATATAGTGTGCTGCTTTTTTCAATCGAAATATTTAGATTGTGCTTTTCTAACAAAGTCATAATTTGCGTAAGTGTGGTCATACTGAGACTCCCTTCTTGAAATGTGTTACATTCCATCCAAAGGACTATATCATCAGCATAATTATGTCTTGTGTATATTTTATGAATAGTAAGGGACTTATCGTACTCCCTCGGACAAAACCGTCATATACTTGTCTGGTACTTATCTCTTGTCCTGGTGTTCTGGGTGCATATCTCCGTATCGCGAAAAGAGCATGGATACATTTTACTAATTGAAATGGCAATCCAATTTTCAGAAGTTTCTGGTATAATAGTGGTATGTTAATATTATCAAACGCCGTCTTTACATCTAATATCGTTTTTTTTTCCCGAATGATTCTTGGATGAATGAGTATAACATCATGATTGCATCTATTGTACTTAATCATTCACGGAATCCATATTGTTCTTGTCAAACTTATTTGTTATGTTCTAGCCACCAAGTCAACCTAGACTTGATTTTCGCAAAGACTGATCTAAGTCATCTTGGTCTATTGACGTATCTCCTCATGTGTGGCCCGCGTCGGCGCTGCCCCCCCTCCTCTCGCTCTATCACTGTGATAGCAGCGCTGCCTCGCGGAGCTCCATGGAATCAAACATAAATACCAACAGAAAGTGAAAACCACCAGATGTAACCAAAGTGAAAACAAAAGGCATTCCAACTAAAAATATATCGGCAGAAGAATAAACTGAGGGAAAGGTATAGTAACATGCAGTCTCACCATTACAATTTAATTTTTTAAAAACATTATTTCGGAGCTTTAAATTTTTTAAAATTTTTTATATTTTCCGAATTTTTTTTAAATATCTGAAATTTTTTCGAAATGTCAAAGGAATTTTCTTTAGATTTTCAGATTTAAAAAAATTCGTTATTTACAATTGTTTGGTTTTTTTTTTTTTTTCAATTTTTGGTATTTCTTAGTTTTCCACCTTATTTTTGCCTTCGATGACCTTGAAGTCAAGGTCAAATCCACAATAAATGTTGGAGCAATTACGTCACATCATGGCGGACAAATTCACTCTCGCCCCGAAAATCAACCCTCCGGCTTCTGTGCCAACTTCGGCATAATTATACTACTGAGAGATGTTTAGTATGAGTGAACTATGTGTACGAAATTGCCTGCAATGCATACAGTACGAATTGAATGAATACCATTTTACATTCGCAACTTCTACGCAATAAATTGTGAAAGTGAAACGATGGAATCCCACTTCTTTTCACATTTCGATCTTTAAGATATCTCATCTAGACGATGGCCCTGAAAGAATCTTTTCGGTTATGGAAAGCATCTGTTCGATTTTGAAGGCTTCTTCTCAGTGTTGAAGGCATCTTATTAGTGTTGAAAGCATCTCCTTAACATTGGATGCGTATTGACAATGTTGAAGGCATGTTGTCAATGTTGTGGACATCATCTCAATGTCAACATCTTATGGGTATTGTAGGTATCCTCTAAGGCTGATATTCCTAAACATGAGGTACTGCATAAGTGCTACCATATCAGGTTCCAGAAAAGCAAGGGTCGACACCTAACGCGCGCTTGTATTCCTAAACGTCCTGAGATGGTATCGGATAAGTAATGCCTTGTTTGCCGTCCCGTGTGAGGTTATAAACAAATGAATTCGCCGCTGTTTTTTTTTTTTTTACCGAACAAGTAGCATCGATTTTCAATAGCTATTTGACAAAAAAGGTCTTTTTTTACATTTAAAACGTAATATACTATATTTTTATTTGTTTTATACTTGAAGTAATAATAAATACAGTAATATAATTACAACTTACATGATATATTTTTAGAAATTTAAGTATTACAAATTAAAAGACCATCCCTTGTGCAAAGTAAAAAAAAGTAAATTATAATTTGTAGGTGGTTGTCTGGATGAACGTCTTTTGCACGTTCGAGACTTTGAAATACGAGAAGCTGTAAGGCCAAGACAGCACGCACATCTCACATTACCCTAGCCACTAGGCGCAAGTACCTAACTGTCGTGCGGTCTTCTCGCCAACAACACACATCTACGAGACATAGATGTAATATTGACAATAAAGGTTAGTTGTACACGTCTGTATCCTATAAGAGATTCTGCATCAAGATTTCAATGCTCAAAAAGCTACGCTAAAACACCCATTTTTGCCATTTTGGCCGGTTGACAATATGCTTTAATGATTACTGGTAAAGCTGGCATTGGTATACACACATGTATAGGCGATTCGGGATAAAGTGAGCACTAAAAAAAAACCCTGCTAAAGTTCTATTTTCAGCCAATGCGTATCTCTCCGCGCGTAGGGGCTAACGACGAGACGTGTCTAACCTCTCTGGACACGTCACTTAATACTTGCGCGTTTAAGATAAATTGTGCAGTAAGTATGAATAGATATAGTTTAATAAAAAAATTTTATTTATTGAATAAAATACAATTGTGTCGATTTCGGTTGATTTTGTTTCTTTATTGTTGTATTTAAATAGGAAAACACACGGAACTATATTGCCTAGTTCCGCTGCCAACCATACAAGCAGTAAGGGGACTATAGTTAATGTTGTATTGTATGCAGTAATGGCTAGTGATATTTTTCAAAAGTTAAATTTTTAGTGCTCACTTTATTCCGAATGACCTGTAGTAATCTTTGAATAATATTCCTAAGCAGACATCACTCATGTGCATTGAGCAGTTTTCGAATAATCTGGTGACGGCCGAATCTCTGCACACAGCTTGGCGGCCTAGGCAAACGACCACCATAATGACTTGCACACATATGCAGGACCACGTAAGGTTTTTTTTCTCTTTTTCTTTAAGCCTACTTTCCATTGTCCGTTTTTGTGTTTCTCAACTGCTCCCTCACATTAAAAAATTTTCATACGGACGAATGTATTCACACTCGGTAAAAATATAGTACAGTAGACTAAGTTGAATAGACTTTTATGTACTTTGTCCATATATTCATAATTGCAGCCATTTATATTTTATTTACCTGAAGTATCTAAAAAATAATTTTTGAACATACACATTGTCTATATTATCAAAACGCTGGCAATGTGAATAAGTTTTCTTGATCATAAGATATATCTACACTAACCACGCATCATAAGATCACCAAACCGGATACGTATGTTTGATATGTGATATTTGATATGTTTGTGTACATAATATTCAGTTTTAAACACCGGATGATTCAGAATAAATTGTTTTAGTACCACGTGGAGAAATTTATGAAAAAGTAAATCGAAAATGTAATTTCAATGATTACATGAAATTAATCATAGATTTAAAATTGACTTCAACAATTTTCTTCTTCCAGTAACATTTACTAATTGATCTTTAGTTGTTTTGACACTATTCCGAGAGTTATTTTGCTTTACATTTTGAGAAATAACATTTTGTGCTTCTTTTCAGGATAACATTACTACCACTCTAATTCACTTTACAGAAAAATTTAAATACATATTTTCGCCATATATTTCATAAGCTATCGCCGCGTTAAATTAACACACTCTGTCCCGCATAACAAAGAAGGGAATTGCGTATTTAATGTTATTTGACGATTCAGTGTTTATAATAATGAACATCCTCTAATTTCCAAGATTTCATGCCATGAATACATCTTTTTTTTTTATAACTACTGGGCCGACTGTAAGGAAATTTAATTTTAGAACCTTCTTTGTTCAAGCTATGGTTTAAATAGTTCCAATTGTTTACTATGTTCAAGGACGATATAAAAGTAAGACTGGTAAGTCAACGGTTTATCGATGTTCCACGATCGAACTGCGCGACTACGCTGCCATCTTACGCCATCTTGCAAGTGGTGCGATCTAGCGGAGGTTTAAGAACTACGTTCTACATTCGTGTGGCGGGATATTTGAATTTGAATTTAGTAGTTTCTTTTTTCAATTAAATTTCAAGATTCTACTGTAACACTGTTTTGGTGGTTTTTTTGTTATTACTTACACAACTCTCAGGAAATAGTTTTAAAAAAAAAATCATTATTTTATGTTAACTGCTCAAATTACAAATATCAAAATTAAATTGTCAAATTTTATAAAAACTCATATTTTCTTTGTTGTACATATTCCCATATACTTTACCAATCTTCCATACTTTTTTAACTCATTTTTGCCTAATGAAGGACATGAAAGATCTTTTCATTAAGGCAAAGTGTGTTATTGATGCTTTATATTTTTTCCACAAGTTTTCCTAATACAAAACAAGCTTAAAAATAAAAGTAATTTCTCAAAGTCTCTATAATCAAGGTTGGCAAAGAAAATACTTGTAGGTTCAAAATTTTTGGTAATGATAAATGCACCCTATAGGCCTACATGAAAATATGTA
>PNEQ01029049.1:0-20632 GCA_003012365.1 Medauroidea extradentata | reverse complement strand
GGCCCACAATTTTAATTCTGTTGATATTTAAGTTTTAGGCAATTCAGGGAACACAATTATGCTGTACAGAACACATGCAACAAAATATTGTTCATTTATTAACTGTGCAACATGTAAGCTGGTACCAACAGGACAGCTTGCAAATAGCATATTACAGAATATTATTTCATTTGGAAGGTTTATGTTCTGATGATTTGTCGTATTTCCAGTGTCTCCTTGCATTCTGGCATTGTTGTATTTATTCATAAACCTGGTCTAATTGTGTAAAGTTAGTTGACAAGTAATGGGCTAATGCTACCATGTAATATGTCAAATGATCAGAAATGGCTCTTGACAGGCACAAGGAAATCACATAAATAAACTTAAAAAGGTTTCATTTGGATTAGACATGGCAAGGCAAATATTGGCAAAAATTGGAGTATCTTAAGAAAACAGTTACACTACAGAAATATCTGGCAATGATGAATCTCACATGTAAAAATACTCGCTGACCTCTCAGTTATCTGAACCATGTTCATTGTGGTGAGTGAAAAACTGTGTTGAAATACGTAATTTATATTTAGTACCATGCACCCGTTGTCAAGTCATAAAATTAAAATGTTGATTTTGATTCTGTAGATTCTTGACAGCAGTTACAAGACAACACTAATGTTGCAAGTGCTACAATTTTTTTTTTTTTAGGTAGCCGCCAGATGATATTGGATGCTGTCCAGCTTTCACAAATTTAAGTTGGACCTGAAGACATTTAAGTATGTAAATGTAAACTGCTTTAAATAGACAATATTTATGCAATAAATATTTTTCATTTATCTTCTGTTCATCACATTTAATTTTTCCTTAACATTGTAGTTTTCCTGTCTAGGTAAAAAATACAGCGGCAAAATTGTCAGATTGTGTTTCATTGATTTGCAGCAACTTATTGGAATATGCCATTAACCAGCTTTGTAACGTCGACTCATCCATGTGTTTGCTCCTGTCAATCTTGGGGAATATCTTGCTGGTTTTTACTAAATGCAACAAATGTTAGTACAGTAGCTGCAATGTACAGTATTTTGAAATCCAACTAGATTAAGTTACTTGTTTTCACTTGATAACCTATGGCCTATTTTGCACAACCACAGCTTGTACATATGTTGCATACAAAACAAGACTGCCAAGCTAACTGAAAATTAGCATAATTTGCTTTACATAAAATACATTTAGGGTTTCGTATTTGACAATTGCTCTAAAATTAAAACTGAACATTTATGAGTGTTTGACACTTGAAAATTTGTAAATAATAATTGCATACTTTGATGGTGCAGTAAGGTGGTGAAAGCAGAGGCTGCATAACTAATTTATTTTACATTTTGGATAACTTTTTATAATACTTTATGAGTGCGTGGTAGACAAATAAACGCTGAAAACATAAATTGATTTATACACTTTTTTCGAAGCCAATATGGATAAAATATTCAATGACCATCCTTGGTAATGGTATTTGCCAACTTTATGAGTAAATATTTATCCAGAATTACTAATTTGTTACGCGAGATCTCTTGCGCCGCAGTAAAGTGCACGAGGTTCCGGCGTCAGAGACTGTGCCTCAGAAGTTTGTAACACTTGAAATTATTTTGTTTAAAATGCTGGCTAAAACTATTGTCAAGGATTGCTATTGTTTAATTTTCACAAATAGGCTTCAAGAAACTGACAGTTATAGATTAATGCTTTTAGCTTGGATTATATACCACACCCTCTTAAGGTTACTACAAATATTCTGTGGTTCTCACAACATACTTTGCTGTTAGGAATGAACACGGTTACTTAAATATATGTAATTATGAAGGGAAAATGTAACTGTTCATTAATTTTTAAAATATTAATTTTTTTTATAACTGTACAACAGAAACAGTTATGCATCACTTATTCACTGTAAAACTATTTAAACAACCAGTGTTACAGATACAATTACAAGAAAGAAAACAGGTAATTACACTGAACAATTCTGTTTCATCAAAGTTTTGCGAGAGAAAAAAAAAAAACTTTGGTGAAACATGTTTTGTAAGAAATGAAAGAAATTGTTAATGTTTATTTACCAAATTGTCTGCATTCAAATGTTTAGTTGGTGTTGTTTTAACTGTCATTCACTGCAGTCTTAATGACGGGTAAATTATTGGCTACAGATTTTTTTAGGACATACAGAGGATAAAAGTGGGGGAATCCTTAAGGCTAGAAGCACGGAATTTGAAAAGTGCTTTGGAACACAATCTAATGTTGATGTGACAATGACAATATAAGAAAATGGAGAACGCAACATTTTGGCTAGACTGGTGCTTCAAATGCTGTTTTAGGGGGTTCAAGTGCAATAAAATCATAGTTTTATATTTCTGAGAAATAGTATAATTTATTTCATAATGGTGCATCAAAGTAAAAATTGGTGTGTTCTTCCGCTATGTTAAAACCAATTGACTTATGTAAGTGAAATAATTCACAGTGAAATAATATGCCTTGGGCTACATAGTAAAAAATTTTTAAAAAATCCAGTGAACTCTTTTTGTATTTAAAAAAATTGATGAATTTAAAACTTTTTTCGTGTACTTTTGGGATTTTTTTTTAATTCAAAATATTACGCTATGGTCTTTTAAATACTTTATTGCATAGCTCATGGGATGTAATATCGCAGTGAATTATTTTATTCAAATAGGTTAGTTGGTTTTCACTTTTTGCATGGTCCCCGAATTCGCAAATTTTAACTTTGCATTTCTAATGCAGAATAATGCAGGAGTGACTGCAATGCTCTTATCCTGAACAGTCTACATGGGCATTCAAAAACAGTCGAAATGTGCCTGCAACAATCCTACCAAACTTGGATTCATGTAGCGAATGAGCATCAAAACGCCAAAATCTAGTGGCTCTGATGCTTTTGTGTAGAAGGCTGTTTCCAACACCATGTTTCTAGTGCTCCCGTAGAATCACCTTTCACAAGAGGAAGAGCGTACATCAGCACCAGTGAAGCAAGCTAGGGCCTCTGTTCACTGTATGTATGTGGTAAAATAATAATGTTTGTTGGTGCAGTGAGGTGGGGAAGGGAAGGGTAAGCTGGTCAGGAAGAAGGAAACACAGCAATGCGTGATGTTGAAGGAACTGAAGTGGAACAAATTGCAATTTTTAATTGATGCATAAGATTTACACTGGATGGTCTGTGTAAAAAGTGTTACCTTCAGACACCAATAACTGCACAATCTAAGCTGTATTGTATTCTTGTTTCACATAAAATTTTTAGAAGAAATTTAGCTTTATTTACGCCAATTAAAATTTTATTTACTAGTAATTCTTTTATGTGAACGTAAGTTGTACCTGGTAGGTAAAGTATGACACTTGTTCCAGATTACTTTAGTTGGCATATTGTTAATAAAGTTACACAGAACCATAACTGGAACTCTTGTATTTTAAAGACATAAAATGCCCATCAGGGCATCATCATAGCTGACTTGGTATGTTCTATTTTCACATTTTCCTGGGTTATGTTGGATGATCTGACGCACTGAACTGCAGTTGAGTGATGTGGAGAGCAGCTTGCCTCACTTGTACAATTAGTTTTTAGATGCCAAATCTCACTCACAATCCTTTTAGTGTTGATCATACATACCCTACGAAGCTGCTCGAAAAGTTATGGTTCTGCTGTTGTGCCAGATAACGTCTACCATGTAGCTGGGCTTTAAGTATAGGTTTAAAAGTGGTTTTTGTGTTCCACAAACTCACTACAAAACACATGTTCAAAAATTTGACATTAACAACACAGAGTACAAGAAACCTTTGTACTCTTTAACAGCAAATTTTAAGTGCTCAATTCAGGCTATCTATAAAATATAATTTTTGGGACATGAAAATTGGGACATAATGTGCTTTTGCTGTCAATTGCAGCTGAAGGATTATTAAATTCTGTGTTTTTAAGCATACGTAATAATTTATATTTCTAAGCAAGAAATAAACATGTAGGGTAGGGCTATTACTTAAATCAATAGTTATGATATTTACAAAATTTTCAAATCAGAAACCTGTGATATGATGTTTCCTGTACACCATCAAGTCCATTTCCATTTTCAGTATTGTATCCCAACAGGGTGTACAAGATTGTAAATGGAGAGGGTGGCTGGGGAAAGTTAAACGGACTGAAATTATCTCTTTCCGCATGCCGCCCCAGGACCAGATAGAGCTAACTTCAGTCCTAACTTACAGCCTGCCTATTAACTAAGGCAGAGTAGGTACAGATGAAAAGAAATAGCATCAGGATATCCATGTATATAATCTATTTTTTTAAAATTATGTTCTATTTTATGTTTGTATATAGCTTGACGAGTCCAAACCCAGTCAGTAATGGGTGTACATGGGACGCTGAATAAATAAATAGATGATGTAGGGTAGAAAAAATTAGGTAGGCAGCCTGTGCTTAGTTGCATTTACTTTGGAAGATTAGTTTCTGATGTAAGCTGCCTACCACTTGAATGACATAACTGTAGATGTGGTGCATTAGAGCTGATGTGTTTTTAAGACCTTCAGCACAAAATAATTGCTTCTTCGAAGTGCTATACACTGCACAAGAGGGTGGCGATCATCTGTGTCATCTACAATATGTGTTGCACATTCTGGATGAGCTTCTGAATCGAGGGTTTACCGGTCCAATCCTTGATTTTCTGAAGCTGATGAAATGCTTAAAAAAGTCTGGAACTGTAGTAAAGGCCTACTTAAATAAGAATGCTTTAAATTTTAATATTTAACTAGGAAGTACAGTAACATAGTGTTCAATAATGTCATATACCTCCTGAGGTAAGTAATTATTTTCCAAACAGTTACCTTATGCTGATGTAACAGATATTTCATGCTTTCTTCGGTGAAAAGTTATTCTGAACTGGTAACTTATGGTGCATCTGTAAGGGTTGTTCTGTGCAATTTTATGACATTCAGGGCCTATCTGACGACAGCTTCCAATCAGTATGATTATAAACATAGAGGCCTACATACATGTAAAAGCCCAGTAAATTCATCTCGCTCCTTTGTGATGCATTTCAAAACAGGATCACCCAAGGCAGCTTTTGTTTAGGCCTGGCCTTGTGTGTTGACAATAGGATAAAAACAAAATTTCTGTATAACCTTCATACCTTCAAGTCCACTATGCAGTAGGCTACTGTTATTTCTGTTATCTGGGAGCAGGTTGAGTAACAAATTGGCCTGAACTAGGTCGGTTATATGTTGGGGTAGGCGTATAGCAACAAAAACTGTGTCTACGAGTCGTTCGATAGTTCTTACTACAAAAGTCACACTGAATTATCAGTTTTTTTCCGAAAATTCATGCAATCAATGTTCTTAAAGCCCTTATAGGTTATGCCAATTGCATGGAAATGCTTTGTGTACTATTAAAAAGAGCACAAAAACATTCGTTTGGAATTTGGATGACTATCATCGGCAACATTTACAATGTAGCAAAACATTTGGCTGCAGTCTATTGACAACCAACAGATTGTTTTCAATGACTATGCTAAAATAAATTACCACAAATATTTGTTTTTTATTTACGAATTACAATTACAGGCATTTACTGTTTAATTACTGTGCAACATAACCATGCAATCTCATTCGAAAATTTCTCAAAAAGTCGGCATCATTTTCTTCAAAATAAAACCACTGGAAAAGTTTTGAATAACTAAATTCGTCGCAGCAATTGTGCTACGTCGTTATCAATATTAATCGCATAAAAACTATTTTAACCTCTTCCACAGCATCCATTTTTTTTATTTATGCTGTGTTTACATTCACTAAGGGACCCTTAGCGAGTTAAGGGCCCAAATTTCGCCACTTAAACTAAGTGCTTCTTAAAGGATTTTAAGTGTCCCTTAACATTGGTGAAACAGTCATTTGTGTTAAGGAACACTTAATTTTAAGGGACCCCTAAAGTTTAGGGGTTGTTGGTGAAACCGGCCCTAGGTATTGTATATGTACACAACGAAAGTGCGTTCAGAAAATAAAATATCAGAGATGTTCGTAGCACCTGTGCGCGTTCGCTGCCGGAGGTTCGAGATTCACAAGAATCTCGCACTGAGATTCCGTTCTTCGGAATTTGTACTCAAGTATACCATTCCGCCATAGTGAGAAAATTGTTTCGAAATCTAGGAAGTGAAATTAAGCAGTATGAAATAATCTCGCAACAACTCGAGAATCGACCCCCTGAGCCTTCGCATCACATTTCAGCCATTCTTCCATTGCAGACTCTGGCTTCAAACTTCGTGTCAGAAACTATTTCATATAAGCCGCGCCCTTTTAACATAACCTAGGTTTGAAACTTCTAAACTGTCCAATTTTCACCAGCACTTAGTTTCAGGCCTATACTTACAGTCTCCATCACTACTGTACTGCGGTAAAATAGAATTGAATTGACCCCCACAACAAACGAGATAGCTAACAAAAGCTCTGTACTTTTGTAACAATCCTAAAGTCGTGCAATCCACTGTTATGGTTTGGGCCCATAACCTGTTAAGTGTGATGCATTTAAAAAACTGAAGCAACGAGTGAATTTGCAACTTTATATTTTATACAACAGTACATTTCATCCTACCAGCCGATGGTCAACTGACCTTACTTGTTTCAAACACTCTGCAGTGTTGAAACACTAGTATCAACTTCAACACACTAAACCATACATACAAAATATATGTCATTGCCAACTCAACAGAAAGAAATTATTTGTACATAAAGTTGTTGATGTGCTTGTTGTCTTTATTTGTACACAGTATGTGGCCAAGTATAGCTATTGCATGCTGTTTAATACAAACATTTATCTGTTTTTATCAGGTGAGAAATGTTAAGTGCTCCTGCACTGAAACATTTCAGGATTATAACAGTGTTCATCCCGCATTCCAGGATTATAACAGTGTTCATCCCGTTAGACTGACAATTTACGTTTTATTTTCAAGTTCCAGTAAGGAGAACTAGAGTTGAGAAAAGTTTATGTAATTGTAACTAAAAATTACCCCAGTATATATAATAAAGTTTTATTTATTTCACATTTGTTTGTTTCAAATTGGCATGCTTACTGTATCCGTCAGAACTGTGTAAGTTTTAACTGATTTACATTACGTAGGTGTTTGAAAGTTAATAGGTCAGTGTTCCAGTAAGAGTAATACAACAAATAATTTAGATACACACAGCTATGTAACAAGCATTGTTGTCAAGTATGTAGAGCAGTACTAAACTGTCAAACTAAGGCATATGTTATACTCATTCTCATAGAGGACGCACTATGCTATGAAGTGAGGTGCTTTTTCCCTTCAGTTTGATTTACTATGTAATTGTTCATGGGGTAGGTATAGCTAGAGATGATGGTTTGTCGCGGGACAAGTTGACTGTTTGATGGATTTCAATACACGTCCAGCTTACCAGAAGATTACTGGCTTTAGCTTGTACTTGGAGCTGTTGCCCTATTTGACTGAGCCAACAAGAATCCCGATATTGTAATATTGGATGCCTGGTATTGGTCTGCAGACAGCTACGTTGTGTCAGTGTTTTCAAGGCTATCTTGGCCCAAAACATTTTCGCGATATACCATCATCTCTAGGTATAGCATGTCTTTAAAACCAATGCAACTTGTTCTTCAGCCGGTCGGTTGAAAAATTCTGACGAACACAATAATATACCTAAATATTTTAAAAATAGGTTAAAAAATTTGTACTGCAAAAATCATTAATTCTATTATGTGGCCCACTGAAATGCTCTTCTCAGATAAAATGTTGTTTCCTTGTTCAGGCACTTAAAATACCAAAATTTTCCTGCACAGGCTTTGCTGCTGCAGCTGACTATCTGGCCAGTGTAACGTTGTGTGCCCTAGAAATTATATATATATATATATATATATAATTTTGTGACAGTAACAAAGTAATGGATAAATGCATTATTTATAAAAGTTAAAAATTTAAAACTGGAAAATCACAATTTTTGGCTAATTTTTGTAATGATTACATCTTATTGTAGAGTTCAGTATTTGAACTCTGTACCTCCTATACACTCAAATAAAAAGTTACAGAAGAATAAATATTTTGTAACTTTGTAGTGAACGTGTGTGTGTGTGTACATGTGCATGTGTAGGAAAATGGAATGGGGTAAACAGAGCTTAATAAATTGTGTAAAGAAGTGGAATTTACTAGTGGAATGGGTTACGATGGGGCATATTAGATATCCTAGGAAAGGGATGGCTTAGGATGAACTTGCCACTGAGCTGTCACCCATTGGCAAGTTTAAAGTTATTTTTTTATTATCCACCTTGTTCAGTTTATTCCCCCATTCCCTCCATGCCTTGCCTAACTGTGCAGGCAGGTTATTGTTTATTCTCTCATCTCTACTTAACTATACATTACTAAGTAGCCCGGTAAAATTTAAATTATAAAAAAAAAAACAATTTGTGATAGGCACAACATAGTTATATAATTTATTTCACTGAAAAAGTAATCATTCACTTTGTATGGACTCCCTCCTGGCAGGATGCTACAATCCCAATTCCAAATCACTAAATAAACCTTTCCTAGACCTTCCAACCTCCTTCACCAACTCTTCCAAAAGTAAATTCCACACCCTCGCTGACCTAAGCACAGATTACCTACCCCGCTCTGTTCTACTCTTCACCCTCAGAACTTTCTCACTATTGTTCCCTCATCCAGTATACTCTGCCCTATTTAATAGCCAGCCCGGGAACCACACACACATTAGAAACACACTACTTAGAACGGCCATATAATAGAATGCACAACCAAAACTACATAAATTATAAATTTCACATGTAAGAACAATCACACGGTAGAAACATATAATACAGAACAAACATTTGTTAGAAACACAGATGACAGAAACGTCTTATGTAAGAAACACAGATGTTAGAACATTCATATAGTAGAATCAAATATGTTAGAAAAAATATATGACAGAAATACACAACTTAGAACCATATAATTTAGAACCACATACTTTAGAAACATTGTACAACAGAATTTCACATGTTAGAACCAATTGACAGGTTGGCGGTGAGGGCAAAGAGGGTGAGAGCATCGTACTTACACCCTGGAGTAGAGTTGGCCGTTGTGTGTATGTTTCGAAACACTGTGTCGATACAACACGGTGTATCGATGTCTCGAAACAGTGCCGGCTGGTGTTTCGAAACAGTATTGTTTCGTTTGCTTCAGCAAACTTGTTGCTTCAAGTAGTATTTGAATGAAATTGTTTCAAACAGCACTGTCTCATTGTTCATCGTTTCATACTGTCTTAGCGCATCGTACGAGCCAATACGGCGTTCTGTTTTAAACGTGGTTCTGAAACAGTAAATTTTCGGGAAAGGACGTGTTATTGAAACTTCAACAGGGGTTTTAGTATAGCATGTATTTATGTATCTGAAAGGAGAAATTAGCATGAATCGTCACGTAACGTGGCATATTAATTGAAACATTAACGTTTTGCATTTTATATTTTTTTATACTTTGTAAAGGAACATACTTATTTCTAAAAATTTTAGCAGTTTAATAAACAATATATTTTAAAAACAGGAACCTTTTAGTGCAAATGGTTCACATTACAGAAATAAAGCAATACTTTTACGTTAAATTAGTTAAGTAAAATGATGGTTTTGTACTGTGATAATTTACGTCTGATTTAATGGCCTTGGCTGTATCACCACAGCCAGAAAACATTTTTTGTAGTTACCAAAAGTGCCGTAAGTAAACAAGGTTTAAAAATACATTAATTATTTATATTATTCTATTCTTTCACTAATCGCACTTTTCAGTGTACAGAAGGCCTAAAGAGATGCTTAAACTTTGATAAAAGTGTTTTGTACTGGAAATGGCAAATAGTTTGTTATGCGAATTGTTATTACAAAAATGTAATTGTTCGGATTATGGAACAAACATGGCGATGTATTATTAGAATATTCGACACCTTTTTATTTAAGTTCGTGACTACATTGGCAACCAGTAGTTATAAGAACTTTTTTTATGTAAGTTATTAACATTACTTAATTAGACGTGAAAGTTATTCCATACAAACACATAGTTTAATTTTAAGGTTCTGAATACGGGCTGTTTAATTGAAACATAAGTTCATTTTTAATTGCGACATATTAAAATTATAAACAACTTTATAAAGGCAATAGAAAATCGGATATTTTTGCGTATTTTCCACAGCTAACCAAGCACAGACGTATTATAACCAAGGGTACTTATAATATCCTGTTTTAAATACTTCCAGGCACTGGTAATGAGTTAATATCTAGCAGCAAAGAAATGAATGAAACAAATATGTTTCAGTGCAGCACATAATACAAGACACTTTTTTTATGCAAGTGTTTCATTGTTTCGAAACACTGTTTCAAAACATTTCACTGTGCCGTTTCAAATGTTTCGAAACCGTAAATTGTTTCATTGTGCCCATCTCTACCCTGGAGGGTGCAGGCTGCTACTGGTGACGGTTGTAGGTCTACCGCCCGTGTGGCGAGTCCCCTCTGTATCCTCCACGTCGAGATGTATGTTGTTGTGAGGCTGGAAAGTGGCTGGTTGGTAGGACCAGCTCCCGAAGGACCATGAAGTGGCCGTGGTCAAATAACTTACCCGCATGAATAGGTTTCACCACTGGTTTATTGCGTTATTATTGGCACACTGTATATCGCACGTACGTACCTTAAGCGGTCCCTATGTCTATAGCCGGTGGGTGGCTAACACGGTAAACGCAGACACTAGTTACGCGATGACGTAGTTACGTCGAAAAGATAAACTCCTGGGCGCATGAGCTTGCAGGGATGGAGGTGGCTCTACTCCTGGACGATTAAATTACTGTTACGTTACTAAGTTCCTGAAAATACTAGAAAAAATCACTATTGCAGCTACATGATACGACAAGATACGGTGATGGTCCAGGAGCCGCATACACGTGGCCGACCTCCTACATGCCCGAGACAAGACTGCCGAGCAATGGCGCCCACTCCCGCTAGTAGCTGAGAGCGCCCGCCAAAACTATTCACTTGGCCGCTTTAAGCATGTAGTGTTGAAGTTGTATACATAAAAAGATACTAAAATTTACATGAGACACAATTGAGCCCTTGGAGATGATAACATAATTGGGTTTGCTGAAATTGCATAAATAAAGTTACATAGGGAAATTAATTTACTTGTACCTTCCACTCCGGTTGGCTTGTTAAGCTGTCTCTCTAAGTCCGAGCTGGCACTTTATTATTCTAACACACGTAGAATACTTTGATATAATACATTAATCACTATTCTTATTTTAAGTATAAAAAGTTGCCGGCGCGTTGCGCGGTCTTTGTAGTTGTTAGGTTGTCGGTCTGGGCTGCTCTCAGCGGTCCAACGTCGTTAAACAATTTTGAAGCACTTTACATAATAAATTCGTTTGCCATCATTGTGGATGCTCAATAATTTACTAAAAATATGGAGACTGCCTCTCCATACTTACTTTGCCCTAGCAACTCCTGCACTGTCTGTTTCAGGCAACATTCGTCCCGGCATTTATGCACGTCTTGATCAGCGACGGCGTAATGCTTGTCGAAACGACCAATGTCCCTTGTTTAGCTGGCCTTGGGGTGTGTTGCGGTGGTGTTACTTTGTTGTTTTACTTTAAATATTTGCACTTTCTTTTGTGTTTGCTTGCTAACCACGTGACCGTATTAACTTGAGCACTCAGTTGGTCCTGTCAGTACCGGGCACATGCAGGGTGCCTTCCAAATACTGTGAGCCACTGTCGTGAATACTGCCCGTGATGCTGGTGTGTGTTAACGAACGGTCGCGATGTACGCATGGGCTGTTGAGCACATGTCACAATACACAGCAATAAAAACACATGTTAGAACCAACATACAACAGAAACACACAATTTAGAACAATGTATGTTAGAAATGTCGCACAGCAGAAATTCACATCTTAGATCTATTAAACAATAGAATCAGAGATGTTAGAACAAATTTATGATAAAAACACACAACTTAGAACCACATAATGCAGAACCATGTACGTTAGAAACGTCGTACAGCAGAAATTCACATGTTAGAACTAACATACCGCCGAAACACAGACGGCAGAACAAATGTATGACAGAAACACACAACTTAGAACCACATATTGTAGAACCAGGTTCGTTAGAAACGTCTTACAACAGAAATTCACATCTAAGAACCAATGTACATCCGAACCACATATTTTAGAACAAACTTATGACAGAAACACACAACTTAGAACCACGTATTGCTGAACAATGTACGTTAGAAACGTTTTACAGTAGAAAATCCCATTTTAGAACTATTAAACAAGAGAATCAGAGATGTTAGAACAAACGCGTGACAGAAATACACAACTTAGAACCACGGAAAATAGACATGTTCAAGAGAAGAAAAATATTTGTGAGATATAATCATTCTGAACTACCTGTAGCATTTTCGACGACACTGCTATCTAGTTGTTTTGCGAGCAGTGTTTCTGTGTTGTTTAAGGCGTATTGTGTAGATAGCACCACATTACGATTTTTGCGCCACAATGTAGACAACCTGCAATGCTATTCCTCCTCATCCTCTAAATATTACATTTCTTTCTATAATCAGAACGTGGGCGTTTAACAGAACTAGGCCCTAAACAGTGATGCTAACCCTCAAATTCTTCAGTGACACCATTGTACAACTGGTCGCTTAGTTTAAAAAAAAAAAGCATTGATTCCTTTTGTTTTCTAGTTGTTTGATGAACTGTGTTGGCCGCAACTCAGCCAATCTCTCTGAAGTACCTGCGACTGAGGACTGTATCTATAAACGGCTTTCGTATGACAACCA
This sequence comes from Medauroidea extradentata, assembly GCA_003012365.1. NCBI lineage: Eukaryota > Metazoa > Arthropoda > Insecta > Phasmatodea > Phasmatidae > Medauroidea > Medauroidea extradentata. Next base: position 7,794 of record PNEQ01029049.1, on the reverse strand, counting down.
ACTGCTATCCCCATAGAGAAAGCATTGGTGAGCAGTTGGTTGTCATTCGAAAGCCGTTTATAGATACGGCCCTTATTCTGCATGCTTCAATAAAGTGGATGCTGTTTTTGTTTGCGATCTCCTCGATTTTGGTTATTGACAATTTTGTTGTTATCTATAAATAACTTTTGCATATCTCGTTGCTGTGACTCGAGTTTGTTTTTGTGATAATGAACTTAACATGAACGTTCTGAAGCTAGTATTAACCCATACATTTCCAGAAGTAAAGAATCGCCCCCTAACATAAAATTGGGTTCAGCCATCTATTTCTTGCTGTAGCCTAATTATTTCAACATACACAATTTTAGAATATTTTTTTCGGATGCCACTTTCTTTGCTCTAAATGTGGCTGTCCCATAAACAAAAACCTTCATATTAAAATTCTACATACCAGCGACCACAACACCATTAGGGTGGCATTACATTGATATTAGCTAGGAATGTACTTTACGGAGAATGTTTCTTGTCTCACATATTTTTGTCTTACCACATTTTTATATAGATTCCTAAGAAATTCCTTAACACATACCTATTTCTATACTTCACCATAACTCGCAGATCAATTGCTAGCCATAAGAATTTTGGAAAGTGACTTGCACAATTTTTATACCTACATTTATTAAGATCTGAACTGTTCAGTATTCAGCTGGAGTTTAAGTGTGTTGACATCAATATCGTTAAAAATTCGTTATTAAAGTATATATTAAATTTTCATCTTCTTTTCCCCTGTTTTAATGCAAAACTCACCAAAGAAATTCTATATGAAGTACCAATAATGTTGTATTTATATATTGGCTTCCATTAATTTTATTCATTATATGAAGTTTCCACTTTTACTGTTGACATATATAGTTTGAGCGCTTTACAAATTGAAATTTTTGTTGTATCCCAGACAAATTTCATAAAGTAGGCCTATCAAAAACACCTCAAGAATAGTGTGCACGTCTGTCTGTGCGACAGGTTTAAGATGATTTTTGTGAAGGGTAGGGATACGGAGAGGTAAGAGGCAAACTGACTTGTGCAGTATTTTATTTGCTGCTGAGATAACTAGCTAGTGATAGGCCAAATGAAATGCCCATGGAAAACTCATTACGTGTGGATCCTAACAGTTTAACATAAACGGAGCGTTAACCAGTAAGATTGATAGTAGTAATATTTAAGTTCGTTTTTAAACACATGAAGAGATTTATTATGCAAGTTAGATTATAGTTACCATTTTATTTAACTTCATAATAAACTTCCTTTCACAAATTCCAAATTTGAAAAATTCCAACTAAAACACCAAGGTTACAAAAATTGACCTATACACAATTCTGGTTTCATGTAATTAATATCTATTTTCTTGTTTGGACCATATGTCACTGGTCCTGTTTTTATTCTGAAAGCTTTGAATCGATGTTCGCGACAATCATGGTTTGAATGTTTCACACTGGAGAAGACATTATTAATCGGTTTTCTATTTTGCAAATTATACTTGAGAGACTAATATAATGTAAAAAAAACTTTCATAAAATATAATTGCAGAAATTAATACTTGCACTATGATTGAATTCTTGAACCACTGGGATAATTGCAATTTACAAAGTTGCACTCTTCCTGTCCACAACCGCCATGACGTCGGACAGGTCAGCCCTTTTCGTGCCGTCAGCACCAGGTATGTAAGGAACACACCCAGTGTGTCAACACCCCTACAGCCTGCGATCCACCCCCCATATACTCTATCATAGGTGCTACGCGCATGGTGTGGCCAAGGGGGGGGGGGGGCCACCCTGACAACACGTACATTTCCCCGAGTGTTTTTTATGCAACAATTTCAAACTGTCCTAGCAGACCTTAGTTTAGGCCAACATAACTCGATGTAGTCTTTTACTTAACCACAAGATGCACGCAGGACAAAGGACTCATTAATAATTGCAAACATCAACCTTGTACATATGTTGCTAATTCAATGTCATGTGTTTTGTATCAGTGTAAGTGTTTTGTGTCTTTATTTCAGCAGGACTCAAATTATAAATTATGCCACATGCATAATCACACCTATGTACAACCTTGTATAATCATTGTCACAATTCCATCTCATCATAGGGAATTTCCGTATGTCCCCCTGACTTCCGGCCAACCGTCGTGCTGGAATGTAGTCGGGTGGCCAGTCAGTCTTCAAGTAGCGGGATTTCAGTACGGTCGTGTTCATATATCAGTGCCGCAGTCTCGAGGGACATCACCATCTCTCATCAATCAGTAAGTTACAATAGCGTAAGTTAACATCCAGGAACTTCTTTCATTGCTTGTGCCCCCGAGACACCGTCCGCATGGAAGACCTCGCCAATCACGCTTTAAGTTCGCTCACTTAAATTCACCATGTGCTCCAGCACGCTTTCGCACCACATAAGCTAATGGGAGGCTATAGGCCCATGCACGCTCTTGTGGAGGGTAATCTCATTTCGCCTCACAGTATTTGTATTAATAAAACGTGCTCTCATTTATTACCAAACTGGCGAGTGTGATTTGTAGTGAATTCCTCGTACCCCTCTTCACGGGGGAATTTACGGCCGGCGACCGCAATCCGCCACCATTACCTTGTCCCATATAAATATGTGGATATTTCATGGATTATTTCCACTCAACTGCATCCCTGCCATGAGATGCGCACGGGATTCTGCGTGAATTCAGGTATTTTAATTTACTACATGGGACTTAGACTACCCATGCTGAGGATACCATATCTAATCACCCTCTCCATTCACGACAGGCCATCATGGGACAGGGCACGCCACGATCTCACCCCTATTCCACCCACTCAAGAGTCTCGTGCTAACCCGAGCACCTTGGTTAGCTGGCGCTCACAAAGTACATTTACAACACCATCCCGTAAGTTCACCGTCTCTCCACAACCCGTGATCCCGGCCATGTGTCAGCCGGGAATTAGAATACAAGAGAAATAGATAAAACTTAATTATATATTGATTTGTGTTGACAAAGAGATAATGTATTGGAAGTGGTAACCTGTTACAATTGATTTCAATTGAATTTTATAAGTGTCGTACACTTCAGTATTATTTGTGATATCATGTATGTTGTTACCACTGACTTTTTTCGCATATGGGTTCTGTTTCGTTTTTGCCTCTGTAATTGTCAAACGCTTAGTTTCGACAAGTGTCAAAAAGTTGCAAATATTATACCGTGCAGCAAATTCTATCATAGTAAATATTTCTTTATTGTTATAAATAGTGTGATTCATCCATTGTAAGATTAAATGCCTCTTCTATAATTGCGCCTTAAATAAATGATAAATTTATAAACCATGTCTGAATGAAAACTATATTCCTTTAATTCATGACATAGCTTAAATACATGCGGTAAGTTAATTAAATAGTTTTTCAAGGAAAAAAAAATTATATACTATTGAAAATCGTAAAAAAAAATTGCAAATTAGTTTTGTAGCAGCTGTTGTAAGGCGTAAAAAATTAACTTAATTTTTAAATTTGATTATTTTGTTAGCTTAAATTCAGAGGAATGCTGATTCATGCTCCGTTTCTAAACCTAGTTTTCGAAAACCATACAGACATGCAAATTTTGCGTTATCTTTTGGCAGCAGTTTAGACTTTATACTGCTGATGTATCATTACACCTCTCCCGTTGGCCGACAATACAGTGACCTGCCGAGGAGAATACTTCTGTCCCTAAATCTACATGACACGTGTTAGAGCGGTCAACCATTTAATTGGTCATCACACACGTAAAATATATCATATTAAAGCTCGTGGCCAACATAATCACAGATTGTGCTTTGATATGTACAGGGCAGGAGATTCTAGTTTATCATCAAATAATATCGCGAATTCTGTAATTTCGTTCCAGTTATATGTTCATCGGGATAAAGTGAGCACTTCTGAAGTTTTTTTCTTTTAACACTAGTTATAGTTTCCTGCCACTTTTCTGTACAATATAAACAAAGCTACATTATTCATAATACACTGAAAAAAATTCTCTATTTTTATATTTGTGTAAATAATAATTAGTTGAATTTGAGTAATACAAGCCATTAATATAAACTATCCATTTAAAATTTTAAGTTTTTTTACCACACAGTCACAAAATAAATATTTTAAGTGGCACAAAGTCACCCTCATCTGTCACAAAGTAACCCCAGTTTACGGTAATATTTTTTATTTATTATTTTAGGCCCGGTTTTACCACCTCCGGCTAAATCTTCCAGTTTGGTAGCTTCCAGTTAAGCAAAATTCCGGTCAAATCTTCAAAAGTGTTTTACCAACAATATTTAGCTGGCAGTTACGTAGCCGACAGCCTATCGGTAAGCCTAGTTCTATACTGTGTGTGTTGGTAATGAAAGTAACCAAGATTTGGTAATATTAATTTTTCAGGCGTTGTAAGGGAAACACTTTCGATAGGCATTTGTTAATTGTTTCTTGCTTGTGCGAGCGAAGAGAGGAATGGACGATCATAGCCTATTATTATTTATATTTAAAAATGATTATTTGATGGGTTTAAGACACGAGTCGAGGGAGAGTTACTTGAATAAGCGATATTGAAAAGATATATTGTGTAGGATATTAAGTGGCAGATAGATTAAGTTCAGTGATGCTATCGTATTTATTGCTGTCGAGGAACATGTTGCAAAATTGTGGTTAGGAATGTTTCGTGTGAGATAAATAGTAAATTTATGCCTTGTTTGCCCGGTCAGTGGTTGCTTCAATTAATAATACGTTTGAATTTGTCACGGCTGTGATATATTTGTCGAAATAGTTTGTTCACGCATATCAAGCTTATGTACATATAAGGTTAAAGTCTCTGAAATTTTTTTCTTGTGTGTGCACAGCATTGTCGTATAAATTAACATAGGATTAGTTTTACTTATGTTACGTTTTTAGAACAATGCTTGTGTTGGTTTCTGTACAAGTAAAATACTCAACTCGTGCCTTAAAATATTAAAATGTTATGTTGGATTGGATAGAGCTTCGGATGACAAATGCAAAAAACTTTTCTCACGAATGACAAAAACTAAGTTCATCTCTCCCCTCAAATAAAATAAACATAACCCAACAGACCTACCTATAGCTTATATAATTATATTTATTTATTTATACACCCACACACATATTCGTCTTGTAGAATTTGTACTGAAACATTTTCCTTGCAGACAGTTGTGGGTAGGATGATACATTGTAGCCATACATACTACTTTACTGTGCTATTTCCACACATGTAGGGTCAGTTAGGGTGATCAAGCACATACTTCAATTTTTTATCATTGAATTAAGCTAACAGGAATCTTGAATATTAAGCAACACTGCTTTGTCATAAGTGTATTTTGCAAAGCTACATTTTAAGCCTGTGCTACATTGATCGTTAGGCATGTGCGAAGGTCTGTTTTTAAATGCGAAGGGAAGTCGAATCGAATCTTGAATTGTGCGAAGGAATGTCGAAGGAAAGCCGAAGTTGAAGAATTTAATTTTTTTCACATCAGACAGCAAAGAAAAAAATTTATCACAAACAATTGGTAACGAAAAAAATATTTAAATATACCGTAATTACCCATGTAGCCTAACAATTTTTTTTCTAATGATTTTTTGGGTTCAAAACAGGGGCTGCATAAGATAAACGAGAATTTTTTTAGAGAGATTATAACCTCCATAACTCCAAATTATATTACGGAATACTTAAATGTCCACGTATCTGAACAAAACCAACTTTAATTTAATGTAACATGAACACCTGCCTACGAGACGTAACATTTTAGGCCTACTCCCTTCGAACCGCTAGAAGAAGCCATATTTACAACCACAAATTTCTACTTGGTACAAAAGGTTAATTTCTTTGTTCATTATCGCCGATGACAAAAGTAAAATTACCGAAAACGGCAATTCTGATTTAAATGAATCTGTAGTCTTTACGGTTTAAGATTAAAGCATAGAAAAAATAAGGTGTTACTAGATTGGTATCTCCTATGTTAACATCTTTGACCGAGTACGCCTAGCGAATGTGGCGCCTTGCGACTAATGGCAGCCAAAGATTATACACCTAACAGAAAGATGAGCAACTCAATAATTTTTTTTTGTGCTAGTTGTTACACCTAGTGCTCACAGCGGTCACTTGTGGAACTAACGAAAAAAACTACGCGATGCTAGCACTCCCAGTGATCACTTGTGGAACTAACTAAAAATACTACGCGATGCTAGCGCTCCACATGGCGTCTCCATAAACTAATGGTGGGATTTTTAAATTTATTAATTTTCCATGAAAAAACCAAGGTATGTTAAAAAATGCACATTTTAATGGTGTGGGTCTATTTATATGCTATTTGATAGGTTTTAATTTTTAAATCCTGTTACAGAGTACATATCACAAAACTGTTACATAGAAATGTTGGAAATTTTTTGTACTACGATATATTTTTTTTTTTACATAAGTTTGAATGATTCTGGCTAACTATTGACATTAAGAAAATAATGTTTAGCCAAATCTATTGAAACTTATGCACTGAAAAAACTTGCCATCATAGTACAAACAATTTTCAACATTTATACTGTATCTAACAGATATGTAGCAGCTCCCTTGCAGGATTAAAAAATTAAACTCTTTAAAACAGCATAAATAGGAACCCATAGCCGTAAGTAAATTGCTGCTGAAGTCCATATTGTAGATACTGTTATACATATCAAGGGAAAATAAAATAATTATGGGTATTTACAATAACATACAGCACATGTTTCATGATACAGGTAAAAAAAAAAAAATACTACTGATGAAAATTAAATCCCTTTATTTCACATCCTTACAAATCTCTCCTATAAAAATACATTCATTGCAAAAGCAAACGAAGAACATAAGTTTCAATTACTTGGTAGAAATATTCTTTAATAAAAATATTTTGAGTCTAACCGAAACATTTATTTCACAAATGAAAAACATTTGGAAAACAAATATTAATAATTCTTCAAAAAATAGGTGTGTGTGTGTGTGTGTGTGTGTGTGTGTATATATATATATATATATATATATATATATATATATATATATATATATATATATATATATATATATATATATATATACAGAGAGAGAGAGAGAGAGAGAGTTATTAAAGTTATGTTAAGAATTATTACTACACAATATTTCATACAGTAGTACATTTCCCTTCATTTGCCCCAATAAATTAGGTACTGTACTTTAAACTCTTAATTCTCATGTTACATCTAAACGCTTGCCTCTGTATAAAGAAGCTACATACAAATAATATTTCATGTAAATCACACATTCATTAAAGTGGTAGTTCTTGACATCTTAGACATGCTACATAATAAAATAGTATTCAATTGCAGTACCTTCGCTGGCATACATTAGTTAGCTTGATAAAAAATTGAACAGTAAAGCGTGAAACTATTGCTTACTAAATAGGCATATGCTTATGTTTACATCCACGCAGTAATTTATTGCTATAAGATTATTGTAATAACGTTTATACAAGTACTTATTGACTCAGTACTTACAGGTAGGAGAACACAAAAAAAAAACAGATGGAAAACACACTTTTAGCACGATTGTGACGTTTTGCTGGCTAGGCCAGCTTCCTCGGGCTGCGAGTGATTGCACACTGCAGAATGGTAAATGGTAAGCGATGGTTGGTAACTAGCACACCTAGCGGCCGAGGGACGAACTAGGGTGTGGTGGGAAATTTTAAAGTTATTGTATGTTAAGGACTGATGGTTGTATGGATTTTGTAATATACAGATTAGC